>JAUJPO010068967.1:0-12010 GCA_032270745.1 Tiaropsis multicirrata
GTTAAGAATATTATATGATGATTTCGACCAAAAAGTTAAGAATATCCATGATGAAATGGATTTACACCATTCTTATAGAAATAAAGCGTGTAGAGTGTTTTCACCAGTTTTAGTAAAAGGTTTTAAAATGTTCTCAAATTTCATACCCTAGCTAACATAGTGAAAGCTATAAAATACACTCATAAGTTTGAACACTTTGGACCTCAGAGGTGCAGTTTGCAGTTATTCTACTGTACCTACATGAAACTTCTAGTTCTAGTAATTCAAACACAAAATTCAACCTGCTTTAATATTTACTTGCTAAAAACTGAACAAATCTTTCCAAAAATAGATATTATTTGATGATCTGCAAACAATAGTTTGAAATTCGACTCGATCTGTTTTTTATAATTTTTTATCATTTTTGTTAGATATTCGATCAAGGAGGTAACGAAGAGATGTGAACAGATTTGTTCATCAGAACAGTTTTTTTTCCACATAAGAACATTAAAAAAAATGTTAAAAAATGTTATAATTGAAAGGCTGAAATTATTTCGTAATTTCGATAAAAAAAACCTTTTCCCAGCAAGTACAGGACGTTGTTTTAGCGTCCAAACAACGTTGATTCAACGACAAAACATTATTTGAAGTTGAAACAATGTTTAGGCATTTTAGAATGTCGTCCTGGATTGATAAAAAAAGGTTCCAAGTTGCCAAATTTAATCAATAATAAATTCTTATAAAAAACGTGTTGTTCAGATGAATTATGAAATCTTGTGAATGCCTTCGTCATCAAGCAAGAGTTCAACAAGCTGCAACAAGTGTGAAATTTCAAACTTTTTCATAAAAAGGTGAAGCAAAAATCTAAAGGCTTCATTACTTTAATTTTCATAGAGAAATTTTACGACTCAGCCTTAATACATATAGACGTGTTTTTAGGTGTGAAATTTTTATCACTTTAAATCTTGAAAAATTATCAGAAAAGATGGTTTAAATTTAAGTCCCTTTTTAGCCAATGAGAAGGAGAGTATGGCTTTGGCTTCAAAATTGCCTACTCTCCTTTGTGCTTAATTGTGAGGGGGGGGGGGGGGGGAGGGGTGTCAAATTACATTTTAAAAATTGGTTCACCCCCCAATATCATTTTATAATGACTCCCTCTCTATTTTATCAAAGTTTGACTGTGAGAATCGCCTCAATTTTATTACAACCCCTCGAAATTTTAACTAAAATATTTGCCCCTTAGTTCATTTTGTGTGATCCCTCTTCCCCCATTTTGTGTTCTTTTCCTCAGGAATACCCACCCCCTGCTTATTCAACCCCCCCTAACAATTAAGCACGAAAGAGTCTAAGAGAAAACCAGAGATCGTTAATAATAAATTAGGTTGCCATGGAGAATAAACACACTCTATTGTATTGTGGGAAATAGTATTTGCAATACTTTGATATTTTGATGTATTTTTTATAAGATTAATAAAAGATTTTAAGAACAATTCAGGAAAAAGTTAAAATCATTCTTAACTTAAAATCTTATTTATGTATTTTTGGTCAACAATAGTTTTATTATAAAAAAAAGAATAGAAGTAGGCTCTAGACAAGATATTACATAGTTAGGAGCAAAAAGTAATATTCAAGGAAATTTTGAAGGAAATGTCCAATGAGCTTTTGAAAGTGTGAATACTTGACAAATGGAAAATATTCTTATAGAAAAAGTAGGTTGTATTTGAAGAAAACTTTTTTTTATCACATTGAGAAAAAAAAAATCTTCAAACTGATAAAGTTGCAAAAAAAAAATAAAAAAATCTGCAAAGGGAGTCAGGTACAGAGATTTTTGTTGTTTCGTCTTTATTAAGGATTGAAAGTAACATTATGGTAACATAAATCGAGAGGATAGCAAAACTGATTAAGCCGTTGGGGATCTGATTCTCTCTTTCAATATCATTCATCTTCTAATTTGAGAAAAATCGCTTGAATAAGAAAGCAAATTTTTGTCTCGATGCTCGTTCTCCAAACTCGTTTAAGAGACTTTACTATGGAAAACTTGGCAGATCAAAGATGGCATCCTACTCTTTCGATAGTACGAAAAGACGTCATTCATTATCAATTAGATCTTAATACACCGTTGCTTCTCTTGTTCTCAGTCAAATATCACAAATTATTCTACATTACATTTTCTTTTTTTAATTAAATGTATGCCAAAATTCAATGATGCATGACTTTTAATATAATGACATATCATGGTTTCATATGTCTTATTGAAATTTTTTCCTTATGTCATTTTGGTGGTTTTTTCTTACTACGAGAAAGATTTTTATGAGACGTCAGTCAGATTTAGTTCATTTATTTCACGTTTGTTAAAAGTGTTTTGTGGCATTGCGTTGTAATGCTTATTTGGTTGTTGTTGTTGTTTTGTTGAAAGTCTGGGTGTTTTTATTGTTACATTTTTATATTGGATAGACGATTCTGTCCTTTTAAAAATCTTTAGATTGTTTTTTTGGAATTGAAATTATTCCGAAATAATCTCAATGACCGATTTCTAGAACGGGTTTTTTAATAAAAAGGTTGTTTCACAATGTTCTGTATGTGGTAACTGATTAACATGAGCATAAATATGATACATACCTTGTCATGTGTCTTTCTATATCAATGTAATGTGTGTATTCGAATGTTCTTTTGATAAAAAAGGTTATGTTTTTTTTGAAAGGTCCTGTATGTGGTAACAATTTAACATGGACATAAACATGATCAATACAATGTGTCTTGATATATCTAATTGAGTTATTTCTGGAACAACACCTCTACACCCTGTTTTTGAAATGTTCATTCTGTTTGTGGTAACCGTTTAACATGAGCACCAAAGTATACCAGGATGTGTCTTTTGCAATGCCGATGTGTTGTGTATAATATGTGATTAATACGTGGTGCTCTTAGGGTTCCTTCACAATATAACCATAGCTTATTTTGGCACTGATATTGCTTTAGAAATTTTTGTAGTAAATCACGTTTTATCGTTTGATACCAACTGAAGCGGTTCAACGTGATGAATTGATTGATTTATATTCGTCGTCGTGATTATTTTTAAAAACGAAATTGTTTACGTGATTGGAGTTCAAATGTTTATTTATCTTTTATATGTAAGCTATGACGTCGTAATGGGAATGTTGATCATCTCGGTTTGATTATCTCTGATTATAATTTTATTTGGAAAATTCAATTTTCTTTTTGATGAGAAAGGTTAAGTTTCGTGTCAAGAAGTTATGAAGTAATTAAGTTAAGTGTGTATTTTACAGACCATTTATTCTACATTTTTTAGAAATTCAGAGTAATACCTATGTGTGTATTTTACAGACCATCTATTTTTAATAAACTAAATTCAGAGTCAATCATTGTACAGTAAACATAATGTTTTGTGTATTTTATCGAATAAGAAATAATCGAAAGCATACCCTGTAGTTAATATACATACATGAGAATGAAAATTTCTACTTAGGAAAAAATTCTGTTCAGTTCACTTTTTATCATTGTCGTCAATACACCACAGGGAAGATTTCCAAAAGCTATTCCAAGGTGTTAAAAAATTGACGTCCAATTTTATTTCGTAAAAATAGTTTCCAAATTCCAGGTTTCAAATAACGTTCTGATGTGAGAACAATGTTGCTTTGACGTTTCGTGTCTGTTGTATGTATAAGTTTACAAGTTACTCGACGTGAGATGGCAGACATTGCCTAAAAACTGACCTTAAAACACACATAAAATGCATTTTAATATTCAAAGAAAAACTTGAATATATATTTTTAGATTTCTTTCAATTGAAAAACAAGAAACAAGAATATTTTATCCATAAAATTCATGAATACTCATTCAATCTTATTTATCTGTTAGTCTCGAAATCTTGACAACTTCAACAGACTTTGAAATGATGTTTTTATGCCGCATTTTTGATAGACTTGTCTTTTCAAAGATTTTTTGTTTGAATTACTTGACTTGACATATCGACAAATCAAACGTGTGCTTAGAGTTTATTTATTTAAAACACTCTTATTAAAAGGGAATTGAATAGAAGGTCGAGAGGTTACTTGTTTCATCAAGTTAAAGGCCTGCGAGGAGCTGCATGTTAATTAATAAGGGGGAAGCGTAAAGAAGAAGAATCGAAATTTCTTGTTAAAAACTTGTTATATTGTTTGAAAGTGATCATTTTTAGTCAAATTTCTACTTTAATGGTATTCATATTCGAAAGTATTAAATTTTACGAATAAGCCTATTTTTAATCTAAATTCTTTTATTTTTAGGGGATTTGGGCAAAAAGGATAAAATCAAAAATTAAATTTAGCGAAAAATTCCAAAATTGTTAATGAAGGGTGAGAAAGACTTAATATTTTGTAGCTCAGACTGCATTTATAAGAAGGTTCTAAATGTAAAGGATGTGGTACAAACTTTTCCCAAGAAACTTTTAGGTTTTATAGGCTGCAACTGCAGTAGACTGCAATTCGAATTTCAATCAACCAAACAGAAGGTAAACTTTGTGTGTCAGTCAATATACAGAAGAAAATGTTGTAAATGTAATGAAAGTGGGGACAGTTTTGCATCAAAGAAAGAAGAAAGTGTTGAATAAGGACAAATTGAGCCCCCAGTAGACACGAAACGTCATTCCAACGTTGTTTCAACGTCCAAATGACGTTTAGACGTCGAGACAACGTTGTTTGGACGTTAAAACAACGTTCTGTGCCTTGCTGAGGCGGGTCTCTGAAGATATTATACTCTGGTCTGGCTTAAATTGGTTGTTTTTCCTTAGTAACCTCAGGAGAGCTCGATAGAATAAGTGTACGGAATATAAAACTAGAAGATTACATATTGAGAAGGAGAAAAGGAAAGAGAGAGAGATCGAGGAAGATAGGAAAGAAAGTAAGTTATGATGAACGTAAAAATATAATGGTCCAAGATGAATATCAGAGAGATTATTCTTCATTAATAATACGAAAATGAACCCTAAAACAAGAGACCTCCCATTTTTTTCATTTCAGTTTACTTTTCTTATTCTAAAAAATATTAATTTTTTGTATTCCTTATTTGTTTAAAATCTTAAGCCTTAAATTTTGATTACAGTTATGCAGAAGAAGTCTCCCTTTTCATCTGACAAATTTCTTCCATCTTCTCTACTATTCCCCCTTTGAGGGATTTTAAACTTTATTTATTTCTTCCTTGTTGTTTTAAGTCTGTTTTTTCATTAAAAACCAGCTGGGTTTGTTAGCCTTATTCTGGAAGAAGAAATGGGAAATCAGGGAAGAACATTACATTAGAGAGGCAAAACAAAATTTCATTTGATGATGATCGTTTGGTTCATTTGTGGGATTTTCTTTGAGGAAGGAAAGAAAAAATTATCTACTAAAATTTTCTGTTTGCAACCTTCCGGGGTTGAAAAAAAAGCACAAGAAAAATCTCCATTATTCACACGATTCCTGTTTTAGAAAAACGTAAGGTTGGATTTCAGCTATACTTTTTCCCACTGTTCTAAAAATTTCCATTTTTATAGGGCAAACCTAAAGAGAAATCTCATCAATTTTTTACGCTTCATCAATACTTTATAACTAACCCTTTTACAATTATAAAATTATTTTTTCGCACATTTACTTTCTTTCTTTATTTTTGTCCTGATTTTAAATATGGATGACTATTTTATAGTACTCTCTATAAGTATTTGGGACATACAGGCATTTGTTTTTTTCAAGCAATATATACCTACCTACCTACATTTTCTACTGGTATATGAGAGAAAGCGCTTGAAAGTAGAGGAAATTGGTACTTTGAAGTGGTTTTAAAATGCATTTTAAGCAGTCTTGAAGTTTTTGAAGTCGGTGTTGTTTTTCAGTAATAATTGTATTTAATGCAAACAATTTTCCACGAACCTTACATTGGTAGCGAAGAAGCAGCAGTTTTTGTATTTCCTAAAAGTCTTGATATTACAAAGCAAATCTAACTTTTACCACACTCTTCACAGCTCAATAAGAGTAGTCAGTTAGAGTTGATCCTATTAGCATAAATGCATCCACTTTGTGCAATATCATCCTGGGCGAGTGTACTTGGAATTGTAAGGGACCTGATTTTTGAAAAATTTAGCCAAAGTGGGCTTAAGGGTCGGGTTTTAGGGGTCTGGTCCGCACATACCCCTTAATCTTTCAATCCTAGAACCCCCACCGGAGTATCATTATTTGTATTCGCATAGCAAGTGTTTGAAAAGCTCAATCTTTAAGACAAGGCCCGCGCCACGATTTTTAAAGTGAGGGGGCCAACAAAAATATAGCGACTAAGGAGGCGCAACCATGGTTTGCTTTGCAAAAAAGTGGAGGGGCCATGGCCCCCACGCCCCCCCCCGGTGGCGCGGGCCCTGTAAGAGCTGTTATTTTCTGCAGATATTTTTTAGCTTTAATAAGATATGATTATGCATATACAAAAGTTATTGCTTCAATCAAAGTTTATAAATCTCAGATTAAAGTTATTATTAAATTTTTACTATATTTGTGATAGCATTTGATAACAGTCATAAGTGCCAAATCCTATTTTGAGCCACTCTAGTAAAATTGTTTTCTTTTAATCGCGAATGTTTATAATTGTTATTATGTAATGGACGAATAGGTATTTAAAGGTATATAGACAGATGGGGTTGTTGAAATGGTCATTTCTGTTAGAGAGGTTTTTTAATGAGTTGAAGACCATTATGAATGTATAGTTAATGGTGTTTTAATGACCCTCTTTTCATCATGACGAATGGAGTTGTATCCGATGGTTGAAGGTTGATTATAATGATAGTATCATGCTTATATGTTGATTTTGTTTTTGTTTTTGTTTTTCATGTCTGTGTTAATGATGTTGAAGCAAAATTTGAAAGTTGTTTATTTGAATGTGAAGAATGTGGAAAATGTTTTGCAAGGAAAAGTTTTCACTTAAATCATCAAGAAAGTATAATTTTGTTTTTCATGCCTGTGTTCTTGATTTTGAAGCAAATTTGAAAATTGTTTATTTCAATTTGAAGAATGTGGAAAGTGCTTTGCAAGGATCGATTTTTACTTAAATAATCAAGAAAATAAATTTTGATGTTGACGCTAAATTCAAGTTTGTTTGTGAAAGATAATAACAAAATTACGACTTTTTATTGCTTTTTGCTTTGTTGTTTCAATGTAAGGAAGGTGAAAAAGTTTTGCACCAAGAATTTTTCAATTTCACCAAAGGCAAAATAAACAAAGCCATTCAGAAAAAACGAAAAAAAACGAAATAAAATGGGAAAAAAGTGAAGGTTTTCCATAGAGGTGTGTCCAAGAAGGAAAATAAAAAATATTATGCTAGCTCATAACTGAATTTTTCCTGGACACAATGTCACCAGAATTGAGCTGGGCTCGGTACTAAATCTAATATTGACATCTATAGATAGTGCGAATCTAGCCTGAGAGAATACGCTGTCATTATAACATCCCTACCGGAACGAAGTGAGGTATATCAACTTTGTCAGGAAAAAAGATATCCTTTTCATCTTAATACATGGATGAATTCTATTATGTTTGTAGGTAGGAGTGATCTAAAGGTTTGTCTCAGCATGTTGTTATACATTAGAATTTTTTTTTTTTTGATAGTTAGTTGATCTCTTAGTAGTTCATCAAGTAAAAGATTTCCTTTTATTCAAGAGAGAGAAAGGGAGAGGAAAAAATTTGATGGATTTGACAGACTATACTAAAAAGTTTTGATATGCGGTTTCAAGATTTTTTTTTCAATTTACTTTTAAAGACTTTTGAAGTCTGGTTGAGCATCTGGAAAAGATTACACTAGGATTATCAAAAGCTTCGTCTCTTGAATGAAAACAAGCGAATTTGTGGTTTGAATATCCGATACTAGAATAAAAAGTTTCATATTTTGATCTCTGACATGTCCTGGCTTTAGGATTTTGAGGATTAAAGTATGAAATTGATGTATAATTTCCTAAGGTTGTCTCTATATTTATTGAATGAAAATATTTGAAGTTATAGTTTATATGGCTGATGATTGTCTACTTAAATTTGTCAACTTCAACGAAAACTTTTGTGAATATCATGGTAAGCTGTAGACAAGGAAAGCAATTGACATATTGGAGATCATTATCAGCGTAGTAGCAGAGTCTGTGTCTAAGTTTTCTAATCTGTTCAAAAATTCTTATTCTTACACTCTTGTACGAATAGAGGAAAACACCAGATAGTTCAATTGAAATAATGTGAGTGATACATCGGTACACGCCTGTCTCTGTGAACTAGGGATCCGCCCTAATGGCACTCCAGTAGAAAAGACGCTCAAAAGGCCCCTTTTTTCGCCCAATGGTCCCGCCAACTGGAGTACAGAGACAAGTGTGTATTGATCGATCATTATTTCTAGAAATGAGACAAGAGAGCTTTTAGGTATCAGGTTTGTTCCAGTAGTCCCAGCAGACACAAGACGTCTTTACAACGTTGTTTCAACGTCTCTACAACGTTGTTTCAACGTCTCTACAACGTCTTGTGTCTCACTCTACTGGGATAGTTTCTGCTGATGCAAAACAGCTTTTACATGAATTCTAATTAATTTGTCATGTCATTGGTATCATAGCACTCACGAGACGTTCGTTAATGCAAAATACAGTCGTTTTATTAATTACTTCGGAAAGTAAGGCAGGTAGATCTACATTGATTTGATTACTATTAAAAAACAATTTGTGAGAATTTCTCGCTCTCGACCTTCGTGTAACAGCAACACAAGAAGATTAGCATCTTAAAAAAATAATCAAGAGGATTGTCTATTTCTCTCTCACACAACATTGTCGTTGTCAAGGATGTCTTGCTTTATTCATAAGAATATAAAGTGAATGAAAAACCGTTACCACATTCTTCACATTGTTGATATCTTTCAATGGATTTTCTTCTTGAGAAATAAATTTGCTAACAGAAACTAACCTATATTTCTCGCCATTGTCTAAATTTTAGCATTTAAAAGATTCTGTTTTTCACTTTGATACATAAAGTAAGAACAGGAGGCACTTACTTAAAGCATTTTTCTTAAAGAAAAATTTCATGTATGAGAGAGATTTCAGGTTGACGAAATCGGATTTCGATCGACAGCAATAGTCTTAATGCTTCCTTTTGGCAGACAAATTGTGTCTTTTTTTGTGTTGACGTCGTCAAATAAGTTTAACAGACACTTGTATGTGTATGTAGAGAAAGATTTTATTCCTTTTGTGCTATTATAACTATTGTTCATTGAGAAATGACAAATCTGTGAATCGACTGATTTCGTGTTATTGTAACTCTATGTTGTAACGGTTTGATGCTTGCAGTTTGTTGTATGCGTGGCGTTATTGCGTAAAGTTGTCTGGAGAATTTGAGAGAAAATTTAAATACAGCAACTTTCTCTGCCCAAAAATGCTTTACCTATATTTATTAACATTAAATAGTTTTTAGATTGAGCTGAACAACTTTATGAGGGATAGATAGGTTTTCTGATTGACTCCTACCTCTGATTGTTATAATATTGAGAGGCTTTTGCTGGCAGTACTTGAGAAGATGAAAGAGTAGATTAATTATGTCTCATCGTGTACTATTATTTGCTTTATACCAAGAAATAATTAGGTTACTGAATTGACATTTTAATGAGGTAATAATGGCGTCACCTAAGGGTAGTTCATCGCTAGCACAAGTAGGAAATGAAAGTAAACAGCAAAACGATTTTGAATTGAAACCTATTGAAACCTGTGACACCAGAAAAATGAAACGGTTTTTGAAGAACATCTTCATTTGTAAGGACAGCCTTTTGGTTATTGGGATTGATTGAGTATTGTCACGTTAGATGGGTGGTTCTTTAAGTTTTCTTTACATCAGAGGCTGGTAATAATTTCTTTTGCCCAGACGTAGATTTAAAGAATATTCCATTTGAATCGCAAGTCTTTAAAGCGTAAATCGTAAAAAAATATTTATTTTGGCAGATGGATTTTGACCAAGGTTCTGAAGTTCTTTTTTGAAAAGAAAACGGCGAAAAAAGTCACTTTTAACTACACGGGCGGGAAAGCACATATCTTCTACCTTTGGATAAGTTTAAAGGGACAATCGTTTTTGTCGATAGTTTGTTATTTTTACACTGTATGTATTCGATTACTCCTTCCTTCATGACCAAGTAAGGGGGTTTTATAATTTATAAAGTCGAAAAATCTTAATGTTTATTCAACTTGTCGCTTTACACTTTTTTTCCGTAAGAATCATGAAAACTGGGATGCACCTCGGCTGTTCTTACTTGTTTTTGCCAAATTTTGGCTCAAATTATTCTTATCTTGTTCTAAACTCTTGAAAATAATTTTAAAAGCCCTATTGTTTTTTAACTATATGATATATATCAATATAAAAAAGGAAAAAATAAAGATGAAAGATTTTAGCCTCAGTACTGTTCTTAGTTCTCAGCATCATTGTTCTTATAAAAAGGTGTACGAAGAGAGTGTTACTCAATCATTTGAAATTTGAGAACGACGTAGCCTCGTCTTGAAGTAGTATTGGTTGATATGTGTTTTTTATTTGAGCATCCGATTTCAAATGGTAGGCGCATTTAAAATGTTTGTGTTGATGTTGTTGATTCATTCGTTGTTGGTTGTTGAAGAAGAAAAACTTTTGATGGTGAGCGATGTAGTGTTGAATTGGGTAGAATATTGAGTTGTTTTTCATGGTTTATATTGACCTATAGTGTCTGAGAAAGCTGATTTGCTCTTTAAGGAACATTGCTTTCAGTTTGATCTGATGAAAGTCACAATTGAAAAAGGTTCTGCTTTTTTCTCTCTCTCTTGATTGTTTAGATTTTTTGAAATATTTGGAGAAGATTTGAATATCTTTGTTTGAATATTATTTTGTTCGGTGTTTTTGTGAGAGACTCAATACAAGGTATCTGGATTTGATGAAATACATGTTGAATGATGATATATATTACCAAGCAAAAAAGTTAAAAACATAAGTTAAAAGCTTTTTAAGGAAAACTTCTTATGACAATTGCTTGAGTTTAAGACTAAAGTTAAGAACATTTTAAGGATTGATCTCAGTAAAGTTAAGAATATCCTAAACGCTAAAGGCTTCCTCTAGTCTCTTTTTTGTTTTGAAACAGCATTCAGTCGGTCAATATAGTTTTCAATAGAGTTCCTTGACATAATGTTTGTCTGTTAATCTACAGAAAGGTCAAGTTAGGAATACTACTCTAAAAGATAAACTTTTTTTGCCGTTTTTTTAGTTCTATCCATTGTTTTTTAAAATTTCACTTTACTGTAACAAGAATCATAAATTTGTGGACCTTATTGATTTAGTAGTAAAGTAAACATGTTCTTATAAGAAATTCTAAAAATTTGTCACTGTTCAGTTTTCTTATAAAATTACATAATTTTGAACAAGGAAAGTATTGCCGTTTTCAAAGCCAGAATCGTGTGTGCTTTTAAAAAAAGTAATTGCTATATTCAAAGATTTATGTTTCAAATTATTTGTGTTTGAGTATTTATTTTGTCGCAGTTATTTGTTGACTATACCTCTTACATGGCAAGGGCAGCTGAATTTCTCAATATTAAAAATGACATTTCAGTTATGTAGAGTGTTGCCAGAGGGGGGAAAGTTGATTTGTTGTGTTTTGAATAGGATATGACAAAAGGTTGTAAAGTTTGTTTGAAATAGTCAAAATGACCTTCTGTTTAACAAGGGAAATACTATTTTAGGGTTGATCCCTTAAAATATCAAGTTTCTGAATTCATTTATTATAACTGTCTGCCTGTTAAAAAAATTACTTTTCAGTTACAGTGACTTAAATTTTTCCTGTTTTGCTAGCCAGTACCAGACTTTTTTCTATTTTTTTGCTGGAATAACAGGAAAATAATCTGAGTCTGGTACAGTCTTTATCATTTTTTGCTACAGCGACAGGTCTTATTATAAACGAAGTCGCTTACTCTTACTTAATCTGATAACAGATCAGTATTTCACTAGCACCACGCGTAGCTCTAAAGGGATGCAGTGAAATATATGATCTGAGA
>JAUJPO010068978.1:0-12009 GCA_032270745.1 Tiaropsis multicirrata
TGATTGATTGATTGATTGATTGATTGATTGATTGATTGATTGATTGATTGATTGATTGATTGATTGATTGATTGACTGATTGATTGATTGATTGATTGTCACTTTTCTCTTCAGTTACTGCGAGAAAGCGAAGCAAATGCATCACGTCATTATGAACAAGCTATTGTTTTAAAAGAAGAAATACGACGGTAAGGCGGTCGCTTCCGGCCACTTGTTTATTTTGATTTATGAGTAGGTTTCCAATAGGATAACTCCTCCATAGTTTACAGTAGCAACGTTTAATATCACTCTGTAACATAAAATTCTTACATGCTCGAACTAAGAAATATCATCACTGTAGTTAGCCGCCTGTAAAGCCATTTTAACGTCAAAATTAAGAGCTTTTGAAGAAGTTTTTTTTACACCATGATCTCATATTGAAGAAAGCGTACCCGAGTTCACCCGATATCATTGTTGACCCCTTCCTGCGGTATAAGAATGCAACCCTTTTTTATAAATCTTTCAAAAAGATGTTGTTCATTCTTTTAGTTTGGAGAGGAATGAAAAACGCGAACAAGACTTGCTGAATATGGAATATCTCAAGAACATCATAGTCAAAGTAAGTGTGCAACCATTATTATTGGTTTCCTCGCTAGTTCATTGGTTTTCTCGCTAGTTCATTGGTTGTCAAAGTAAGTGTGCAACCATTGTTATTGGTTTCCTCGCTAGTTCATTGGTTTCCTCGCTAGTTCATTGGTTGTCAAAGTAAGTGTGCAACCATTGTTATTGGTTTCCTCGCTAGTTCATTGGTTTTCTCGCTAGCTCATTGGTTGTCAAAGTAAGTGTGCAACCATTATTATTGGTTTCCTCGCTAGTTCATTGGTTTCCTCGCTAGTTCATTGGTTTCCTCGCTAGTTCATTGGTTTTCTCGCTAGTTTATTGGTTGTCAAAGTAAGTGTGCAACCATTGTTATTGGTTTTCTCGCTAGCTCATTGGTTGTCAAAGTAAGTGTGCAACCATTATAATTGGTTTCCTCGCTAGTTAATCGGTTTTCTCGCTAGTTCATTGGTTTCCTCGCTAGTTCATCAGAGCATTCAGGACCTTCTCAAAGGGAAGCTGCTCAGCTACTTTCTTTTCAAAACAACATTTTAAAGGATGATAAAGAAAATGTTTTCTTCGATTTTATTGAATGATGCAAAATTTATGAAGAGAGTAATCACATCTATTTGTTTGATCTATCTTTGAATATTATCTTTAATTGCATACCAGTCGAGTTCCTTTCGATCTGACTTTCCTCAACGCCATCTGAAATTAAATTTTCCTAGAAAAGGCTTCGGTTAAATTCAACCTATTAAGTTAAGAATTCAAATTTCTTGTTTCAGTTCATCAGAGTAGGCTCAACAGAGAAGGAGCAATTGATCCCAGTCCTCTGCACTATGCTCAAGTTGAGCGACGACGAGAGAACCGTTATTACTGAGTTTGCAAAAGGTATGTTTACTTTTAAGTCTCTGACCTTTTGACTTGAGTTGAGTACTGTATATCCCAATTTACCCACAAAAACAAGTTAAAAATTATCTCCCTCACTGCTGTACTTGCACAACTCGATACACAGCCCTCCCTATCTTAGACAGCATAATTTAATTTTTTTTCAAATATAGCGTCTGGTAATAAAAGCAAGATCCCTGGTCGCCAAGATCTCTTCAAAAATTAGAATCTAATCCTAATAAAATGAGATAGAAATATAATAGAACTGACCCTCCATATCCTCTGTACTTATCGGGTTAACTTTCTGACCCAATATTGAAGGATGTATTTTTAGTGTGTTTCTGATTGAGTCATTTCAGTACTTGTATTTCCGCATCTGTTTCGTATCTTCTAGGTGACGGGGATGGCGATGATGATGAACATAACAAAACGTGGTCAAATTACCTCTATAGATGGACGTAAGTCACCAAATAATGTTGTCGTTTGCAAGCTATCATATGCAGAACATCTTCCAATGGCTTCTTTATACTTTCAAATTATTATGAACATATTTTATTACTTATTTATTGTATACCAAGTGAATTGATTTATATTTTTACGTCATTTTAATAAAATGATTTTTTATCCAAGAGATATCTATTCAAGTGGTCAATTTTTTTTGTATTTCTTGTGATATTGAGATACTATCCACTGATGTCTATAATACACTGGAAGGCTATCTTCTTATGGATTCTTCTTATGGTTAAAAACTGAAAACAACATGGCTGAATTGCTGTAAAAACCGACTTCATCTAGTCAAAATAGTAAGAAGCACAATTAAGGTATAGATCAGTGAGACTGCATTATTGTTTCCAAGAAAAATGTTTCTTTGATTCTAGGAGATGTCTTATTTTTTCTTGAAATATTATTTTTTGAGATGTAAATAATTTTCTACAAATTGAATTGTGTGGAATGTAAAAGGGAATGTATAATTTTACTTTATCAATCAAAAGAGAAATTTATGAATTTTGCAACCTTTTTGTGTTTTATAATAATGGAAATTGTCTGCGTTATGCCTTATGGCAAATTGAATCAAAATTAACAAGCTGCAGATTTCTCCAAGATAAAATATATTTCTGCAACGGATCAAATAAAAATAATTAATATCAAACTTAAAAAAATATTTTCATAAATAATAAATAATTCTTAAACTCTATCTATATTATCATTAATAATTATAATATCATAATTATATTTTTTAAATATATCTAAATTTTATTTATTTACACAAAGAATGGAAAATAATTTAACTCATTTAAATAAAAGATTTCAAACTTCATTTATGTCAAGGCTCGACGAAATTTTTACCAAAGCCTAATAGAAAGGCTCCAATTTGACCTCACTACTTCTAAAAATAGTCTCCTAAATTAATAAGTGTAATCAATAATGGTCAGTTACGATCCATATTTGGTCAGTTAAGATCCATATTTGGTCAGTTGATATCCATATTTGGTCAGTTCAGATCCATATTTGGTTTCCATACACATTTCTTGTCCAGATCATCGAATTCATGGTCGTTGGGACATTCATAACAACCGAAGTTTCTTTCAAAATAACAGTTGACGTAAATATTCTTTTGGTGGACGTGTAAAAATAATCCGTTGCTTTTTCCTTTGCATAAATCTTTGGGACCTAGAAAAATAGTATGATTTATTGAATCTCTGACAATTTGTTATTTGACAACCTGTCCAGATTTGATGTAATTCATGATTACGTAATCTTTCATACGGAAACATCCAAAAAATTCGGGTCTTTGCCACTAGTTTTGTTTAATAATATTCTTCTTTGAGTGTTTAATAATATAACTAGTGGAAAATATCAGGCTCTAGGGACCTTTCCGTATGAAATATTACATAATATGGATATCATTACCGTAACTCTGATACAAGACATTCCAGATATTGTGGTGTACAGTGGTACCTCACACGAGGTTCTACACCTGCGAGAACAATATGTTTGACTGTGCTGAAATTCCTACTCCTAGTGGGTAGGACCCATTCCGAGACATCGGAGGGCATATCTACATCTCATGGATATCATTAATTGATGAAATTTCTACGCTTAATACCTAAATATTTAACGAACTCTTTTGTTTACAGGTCGTTCTAAAAAGTAATTTTTAATGTGTTGCATCTATACAACCAGGTCTGGTCATTGGTTTAAATTGTCAGTTTGATAATATATGAAAATTATCCGCAAATAAATTTTACTTACAATTTCGCTCAACTTTACAGTTTTCTAGAAAAGAAAATGAAATTATGGAGAAATTATTTATTATCCAGTGCTCATCGATGTACATTTTTCATACTGAAACTGAAAAAGATCTCTTTGGAATAGAAAGAGTCACTGGTAGAATGTCAACAAAAAATTACTGTCCGGATTTAAAAAGCGTGTCTAAAAAAGGACAACACGAACCTGCTTCATTTGCCATACAAATACCACATCGTTTGACGAATACGAAATTTGTTGGAAAACAGGGTTGACAAGATGTCTTATGATTGGTACATTTGATGTACATGTGACTGTTTGATTGGTGAGGATAAAAACCATCTGCTTTACCGACACAAAAAGATGGTATACCTAAAAGTGAAACATAAGAAAATTATCACATTTTTTATAGGGCTCTAAAGTAATGATAATTCAATATAAGGGAAATCGTTTTGGTCCAATCAAGCATTTTACAAATGTCGAGTCACAAAAAATAAATCTTTCATAAAATTTAGAGGGAGAATGAAGTATAAAAGTATAAAACTTTTGTTCGTTGGAAATGTATTTCAAAGTAAATAACTTACATAATTCTTTTTGATCTAAAAAAAAAAAGAAAAAAGAAATTGGTCAATCAATCAATCAATCAATTTTCTTTGAAAACTTTGGCTTTGATACTCAGGATATCAATCAATCAATCAATCGGTCAAAATGATAAACATGTCAATAAATCCAAAACTAAAAAATCAAGAGTTAAGTGTTTGACCACTAAATAAATACTATAAAAACTCCATCATCAAAACTTACCTGGTCTAGGTTTCAACGTGGGTACATTCGGACATTTATAATAAGTGTTCAGTTTTATGATATCTTGTTTTGATAGTTGGTCGCCACCCAGATCCAGTGTTTGATCTTCTTTCCATGCCATTGTGTCTTGACCATTTTTTGAAAACTCTTTACTGATGAAACAAAATAACGATGAAGGGAGTTATTATTTATGTGAGGATTTTGATCCTCTTTGAGAAATGCGTTGCACTACCTTATCGGACAAAAAACTGTCGGACAAAAGTGAAGAAATTGTTTGGAGGTGACGAAAATTTAGTCCGACGAAAAAAGAGTTCCAAAAAAAAGTTTTTTAGGCAAAAATTTGCAATTTTTTTGGACAAGAGTGACAAAAATTATGTCCGACGAATAATTTAGTCCGACGAAATAGAACTAACTGGGGCGGGAAAAACACGCTAAACCAAATTTCAGCGTTTTTTTTTGTTTAAATTGTACCATTAAATTGTTTTCCACCTAGGCTTGATTGATGAGAACTATTTTACTCCGGGGTGGCCACTGTAGCACTGATTTAATGATGTCATTATATTACGTCTGAGGGAGGATGGTATCTCAAAGAAATGAAAATAAGATGACATGTGGTGACTCGTTTTTTTGGGAAAGTTTAACAGGTATGTAAATAGGATGTAACCTTCTGGTATGGTTTCATTAATTGAAAGATGGGATGTAAACTTCTTTCAATGTACAAACTGTACTTACTTTTTGTAATGCATTATGGATTTCCGGTCGTAAGCACCAAGGTTTTTAGATTTCCGAATTTCTTTTTGAATCAAAAATTCATCTTTATGTTCTAAAGAGAGAAGTGAGGAGATAGAGGGGTCAATTTTATCAGGACTTTTGAAGAGATGGACAAAATTGTGTTCATAGGACCAGATGCTGTCTTTAAGTTGGACTATCTTAGATTGGGAGGAGGGTGTTTCTACTTTAGCTAGTGTAATATGCTCATAATCAAATGGTCAATACCTCACAATATCCTACAGATTTTAATATATAGAACTTCTGAGAGGATTAGGAGGATTAAAGCAATTCAAAGATTTGAGATCAATTACAGAACACCAACAAACCTTCTTTGATATTTTCTTTGAATATTTTGATGTAGAGATGAGAATCTTCTCTTTGATGTTCGTGTAGGAAACCGAACACGTGGAAAAATTCGTGTAGAATTACACGAGTCGACATGCAATGATCATCATCTTGACTTGAATTGAGTTCAATATCTTTCAAGAAGACAGCTGAACCTAATCCATAACCGGGTGATACTGTGCGACACCTGTGTGAAGGGAAAATACAAGTTTTCCATAGTAAAGTCTCTTAAACGAGTTTGGAGAACGAAACATCGAGACAAATAAAGGGAAAATGCAAGTTTTCCGTAGTAAGTCTCTTAAACAAGTTGTGGAGAAGGAAACATCGAGACAAAAAAATTGTCTCTTTTATTCAAAGTGGCTTTTAGAGACGACGTGGTCTCAAATCGGAGGATGGATTATATGCTTTTGTGAGCAAGAGTTGAAAAAATGGAACAGTGGTCTCCTATCCACTGCTGACTGCTCTATAGTTTGAAAAAGATCATTGCAAACGATCATTGACCCAATAACTCTAGGCGCTATAAGTTAGATCCGCATAAAATCGAAAGTATCCGATTTCTTTTCTCCACTGGGGGAAAACGGCCCTTTTTTGAGCGATTCCTCTGGGGTGACCATTGTGGTGGATCTCAGTGGGTCACAGACACAGGGCTGTCACAAATAACAGTTGATTTGATAACGAGGCTACGGTTTTACTTACTCAGAATCTTGTGCAGCGAATATTTTGAGATAACTTTGTTCGGCCATGTTGTTGACCTCTTCATATGTTAATTCGTTGAATCTCAAACAACTGACATCTTCAATATCTTTCATCACCTTCTTGATTTTTTTGTAAGAATCGCCTCGTGGTGCTAAGGAAAGATTTTTGGTTTCTTGTGTGAATAAATTGGATGAGTGAATATGGGATAGGATCCTTGGTGAGTTTTTTAGAAAGTGGATTCCTACCAGTTTTATGCAATAATATTGGATAGGGGAAGGACCCTTGATAGCATAAAACCTCAATACAAAACAGTCAATGCACTTATGAATGGAACCGAAAGGGCTAACTCATTTCCTCGTAAACGATCGAAAATTCCTAATTCGTCTCTAGTGAGAGCCCTGAGGAATCCAATTGTTTGTTGATAGTTAACTATTATGCAAATCAAAAAGTGGAAAATAAATCTGGGTAGGGCGCCCCCCCACTGGGTACAAGGTAGAGGAAATGCATGTAGTCCACATGAGTGATATAAATTGTAAGGTGTTATACGAAGATATTATAATTACCGAATGATCCTTTCCCTGGTTGTGTCCATATATGGTATGGTATAAGGTTGTTTGGCCAGCGATACACTTGTTCAAGGACATGTCTTTTTGACCGAGTCTCTTCTTTTTGTTCGACGTTTTTGTAGTCTTGAGTTGTTGCCGTTTCTGAAAGTTGAGAAAATATAAATACAACAAATATAATATACATCTAAGCCAGCTTGTGACTGAAATTTTTATTCAGCTATTATTATTTATATTCATTCAACTAAAAAATCACGGATATGAAAAAATCATTAAAGCACCGAGAACTCTATATCACCTTTATACAGTATCACAGCGCTGCAATATCTGGCTTAATTAATCAGGCTAGATTCACTGAACATTATCGAAAACAGGAAACTGCAATTATTCTTCAAAGCATGATTATATATATCGATTATCGTCAGTCTTAAAAGCATATAAAATGTGTACTTAATGTATCAAATTTATTCCAATGAATATTTTATTAATTATTTACGGAGGCAAAATTCAGTAAAATTCTTAAACCAAAAGATATTTTATCTCTAAGCAGACTCTCCGCTTCGCTCACGTTGCGTTGTAGACGATTTTATCGTCCATTAAAGTGATAGCAAAAACGGTAAAATTATGTGGCTGAGGTTTCAAGCCATAGACGGCGATTAGAGAAAAAACAGCGTCCGTAAAGTTTGGAACAAACGAGATCCCCATCATTCTTTCGGAAAGATTTTCTCGTCTTTGTTTTTCGGAGAATATATCAAGATCTACTATCAGATTAGGTAATGTGTTTAGCATTAATGTGGATTTTACAAGGAAACAAAATCACACACATACACACAACTTTATCATTTGTGTCAATGATTTATGGCACGGGAGTTTGTTTACATCTATATAACCACATTGTTCCGGTCTGTAAATTAATGGTTTTTATGACGCAAAAAGTACATCACTCTCGTCTAAGAAAGCCTTTTCCTTTTACATATATATGACTCGGACTTGACGCAATCTTCGCGCCAAATTTATGTTGAAGGGTCACTAATCTAATTATAACTTAGCTTTGTGCCCGAACTGGTCTTCACGGATTACTTTATAGACGGGCATGGCTTCTTTTCTTTACTCTGATCAAAATTAAATTTAATCAGTTCCAAGACGTGGAATCTCGGTCCTAGTGTAAACCGTCGGCAACCGCGTGCGGAAAGTGAGAAGCAAAGGAGACCTTAGTGGGGGCCCCCCTTAGTGTTGTCTTGTAATGTTAGAAAGGTGGGTACGAAGTTGCAAGATGAATAACGCGCATGCGCTCAACTTTTGTTATTTCTTACCTAGATACCTTTTGATTCTTTTGATTGGAGATGAAGCTGTTGTTGTTGATTCTTGGAACCTTGGCAACCCTTCTGTTGATAGTACTAAAGATAAAAAAATTTGTCAGGATAGAACAGTTATATTATGTTTTCTCCAATTTTCGCAGCCTTCCAGACGCGCCGTACCTGAAAACACGAAAATGCGGCGCTAATAGAGGAAATACAATAAACAAGATATTTATCTATTTTTACTCGTTTAGTTCGGAGCATGAAATCTTGTCGAATTTTTGAAAATTTCTCTGACCTGTACACTCCTCGGTTTTGCTAGAGTTGAGTCGCTAATGACGAGATTTTATTCTATGCGGCAAAAATCCACGTGGTAGTTTGTACACCCTTGTAGTCAACAAATATTTGCGCACCTAGGCTTTCTTTCTTTACAGTTCTATCGTCTAGATGCCAGACTACGGTTTCGCCGAATAAGTTCGATCATTCGAATTGGAAATTTGAATGCAGTGAAAGTAACTTTTAGTAAAAATATTTGCTGTTTAGACTATTGACAACTAGGCGACATATGTTGACCTCTTAGTGGTGTTTAGGCATGTTTACATACAGAGACGCCATCTGTACAATGATTGGGAGGAGAAGCTGTTTGGTCTGTTCCGCTTGTTAATCACTTTTTAATGACCTGATGTCATATAAATTCACCACGAAAATATAACAATACTTTTGGTCAAAAATAGCATACGCTTGGCTTCCGTAGCGTAAAAGATTTCTCTCTCCATAAATAACATGAAGTAATTATTCATTCTGACATCGTAAAATACTTATGAGTGAGCTGTTTAAAAAGAAGCCGCTTTTAAGAACCCGCAAGCACCCTGTATGCTGTTATTTATAGCTTTTATGTTTCTTTATATCACCGAAGGAAAAATATTGGTCGTATACTCAGTCTAGGGGGTGTTGCCCCGGTTAGAATTTCGTAGATTATTTTTCTTATCAAGTACTTTGCCGTATTTAGTTAACAAATCTCAAACTAAAAACCAACGATACAACAGACCCTCTAAAAAATAAGCTTATAAATTTCCTGCAGAAAAAATTCGAATTCGATGTCCGTTTCTTACAAAACATTGGACACCTTTTCATCAATAATAGCAAAAAAACAGTCGAACAATATTTTTTGGTTGAGCATTCTTCATGAAAGGCATTCATATCAATGTTTGTTTTGTTTTTGTCCGGTTGTGATATAGCGAAACGGAAAAAGCTCAAATATTTTGGATTTTTGGAAATTTTTATGCAAAAACACAACACAAACAAATGTGCCAATAATTTTTTATGATTGCTTGACTTGGAGATTTCAAATGAGAGGGCAATGAGAGCACATTGCCAAAAGTCGGTTTATCAAAAAAGTTTGGAATGCTGCGTAATTTACCGCGCTTTTTTGAACATTTATTGAACTATTAATATTTAAGCAACTTCTTTAATTCCCTAAATTTAGCCCCGAAAAAATAACTCAGATAACTTGCTTATCAACCGATTATCAGACGAGTCTTACCTAGCATTAACAAAATACAGACCAGGACGATTGCAATTTTCGTCATCTTTATCAAAAATAACAACAACAACAATATTGATTAAATAATTGATTAATCAATCAATCAATTTGCAATTAATCAAAACAATCTCATCGATAATTTTAAAATTCTTCGCGAATAAAATGAAGAAGATACACAGAGAAGAACTGAAAGATACACTTTCCCAAAAAGTTGCGATTTTTCAATAAGTTTTTCGATGTTCTCGAAAGCTTTTTATTACAACTACATATCAGGTTGCTATGGTAACCAAGGGAATGGTAATTGCAAAGTCATTAGTGGTTTCCGCTTCATTTCTTTGACCCTTTTTCAACTCTGTTCCGCTTATTTGATGGGAGTTCCGAATCGACAGAAGAATATTTTTCCGCCCATATTTTTGAATTTCTTCGCGTTTATGATGAATTTCAGCATTTTTTTCTGAAGTTAAATATCAATCTCACTGTACAATTTAGTCACATATTTCTCCCATTTATCAGCGAGTTTAACTTTCTTTACACAGCAAAACACCAAGATGTTGTTTTGACGTCTTTTGACGACGTTTTTGACGTTGAAAGTTGAAAGACGTTGTGTGGACGTCAAATTGACGTCGTGTTCACTGCGCTGGGTACAATCTTTTTGTCTCAGTGTTGACTGAGAAATATGAAAGACGAACGAACAAACATTTAGCTTATCGGACAAAAAGAATGTCGGACAAAAGTGACGAAAATTTTGTCCAACGAATAATTTAGTTCGATGCAAAAAAAAGTCCCAAAAAAAGTTTGTTAGGCTAAAATTTGCTTTTTTTTTGGAGAAAAGTGACGAAAATATTTGTGGGTGACGAAAATTATGTCCAACGATAAATTAGTCCGACATTGTTTTGTCCGATAAGGTAGCTTTTAGATAAATTTAAAGTTCGCTCTTTAATTTTGTCTGAGGATAAATTTTGTATTTAAGAAAAATTATAACTTGTACATTGGGGGACGTAAAAGCGTGAAGCTTTAAAGGAGACCTATGGTTTGAAATTGCGTTTCTAAAGGGTAGATGATTGCTGCTTTCAGTAACAGTGGTATTTGCAAAGCGACCAAGCGATGTGAGCATTTCAACTCGGGAACGGTATTAGAAAGACTAGGTTTCAAGTAGTTAATAGAGTGTCTTAGAGTCATATGAAATAAAGTTGTACGTACGTTTCTTATAACTTATTTTTGTTGAAAATGGCGGATATATCTTGTTGTAATATTTTTCGCGTCTGCTGTGACGTCACATGTCCACTTAAAATCACATAGGATATTATGAGAAAAAGCTTATTCTTGATGTCCGACAAATTTTGTCCATTCAGTTTCAATCTATTTGAATTCATTTTAAATGAAATATGACAAAAATGTCGATAAATTTCTCTTGAATGGAATATAGCTATGAACGTAGGTCACGTAATATTTTCACAACTTTTCGTTTCAAGCAGCTTATTACTTTGTCTGTACACAGACCCTTTTCTAATATCTACGGAAAATTCAAACGAACGATAAACGTGAGATAATACTCTGGTACAGAATGCGATTTTTGTTACCATCTCGGACCTCGATGTATGTTGGCTCTATAATAGGAAGTTCCTTATCAATATTTAGTGCGAATTGCTAGACCTATACAAAACACCGTTGGACGTATGTTCTGCTTTGACTTCACTGCTGTCTCACGCACAATGCATGAATGCAATCTTGAACCCAGAGTTATGTATTCACTTTTTTTGAACACTCTGATAATCGCAACGCCTAGCATATAAAGAGAACCAATCGCCCTGGGTTGTAGGTTGTTAGACATGCTAACGACAACCACTTACCCATATGGCGATAAGATGTTCGCTTAGCTTAGCCTTTCTCCTTGGCTTCTCATTTCTCCCACGCGGTCACCGACGGTTTGCCCTGGAATGGAGGTTGATGTTAACAGATAACCGTACATTAAATTAAGTTTAAGTAACAAAATGTAGATGGATAAGGCCTGATAATGGCCAGACCTGCGAACTCAAAAAGGCTTACCAATCAATCAAAAGAGGGACTGGGTAAGATTATTTCCTGAGCCTATACGATCCACCACAATGTACTCGCGATCTATTCTATTGACCTCTTATGGTCCAACGGAGGTATGGGATTCGCTGTGATTTGAAAAATGTACCCTACGTGCGGCCGCCACGCCCGGGGGGGGGGGGGGGGGTACTAGGTTTGCGAGGTGACGGGTATGTCCGAACCAAAAAACGAAAAACGACCCTTT
>JAUJPO010068989.1:0-12008 GCA_032270745.1 Tiaropsis multicirrata
GCTATAATGAACAGTACTTAATCCATCCTTTCATACGAACTTAGGGCTTGGTACAGGCTATAATGAACAGTACTTAATCCATCCTTTCATACGAACTTAGGGCTTGGTACAGGCTATAATGAACAGTACTTAATCCATCCTTTCATACGAACTTAGGGCTTGGTACAGGCTATAATGAACAGTACTTAATCCATCCTTTCATACGAACTTAGGGCTTGGTACAGGCTATAATGAACAGTACTTAATCCATCCTTTCATACGAACTTAGGGCTTGGTACAGGCTATAATGAACAGTACTTAATCCATCCTTTCATACGAACTTAGGGCTTGGTACAGGCTATAATGAACAGTACTTAAGCCATCCTTCATACGAACTTAGGGTTTGGTACAGGCTATAATGAACATACTACTTTACATTACTTTCATAGATGAAGAGGCGAACATTGGAGAATTCTCGATTAGTAGATGAAAGTTGTAGCCGTATACAAATGATCGATGATAGTTCTCAATTACTGACACCTGCAGAATCCACACGTCTCTCTTCTGTCAATCAAAGCTCTAATGGTATGTGATGACAGGATTTGTTGTTCTGTAGCTTTTGATAAAAAAAAGCAGCGTCTGACAGCTTCTTAGCTAGGGTCGTACAAATCATCCAACAAATTCAAATTTTCAAAAAAGAGTCACTTTTCAAAAGGTGAATTTAACTTTCTTCATTGTATTGCTTTATACGCCTCCAATACGTGATCAAACGGGCGAAGTTTTGATATGGACCACCCGGTAGAATAATTTTTTGCGTGTAGTTTTATAAATACAATCCTGTGTGATCCTAAATTGTACATATAGTCTAAGAAAAATCCATAGATCTGTATAGGCATAAAATGTCTCATGAAGCGTCAAACTCTTTTATGTTTTATGTGCGCATTTGCGCTTCCGCTTCAATAAACTTTTCTTCTTTTAGCTTACCAAACATCTTTATATTCTTTTCCATTTCAGCAGGATTTCAATCAGACCTGTCAATATCAAGGACGTCTTTTTTTGAAACTATTCTTGAAATTGATACACAAAATTCCCAAGGTATTTAATTTCATAAAGTCGACGACTTGTCATTAGTTTATTCTTCCAAAGATAAAAGACAGACCGATTCGTCTAAACAGTACTGAACTCGAATTTGAGCAAATTTAAGCTTTGTTCTCAAATTGTTAAAACTTTACGTCACACCGAACCGAATCGGTCTATAGGAAAGATTTTATTGAGACACAATCACCGATAAGACATTGATATATAAGTGCTGTGGAAATTCTCCCTTACTTCCTCACTAATTTTTTAACGCTGTAAAAGAAAATCTTTTCTTCATATAAATACATCTTGAGAACGGCAACCCTAGTTTGAAAATATACATTTTTATTTTATGGCTCAACTTATCTTATCATAATTTCCATATCTTTTTATACGTATAATCTTCATTTTCTTTCTACAGGAGCTTCTTCGATCATTGCATCTCTCATTAACCTCATCGTTTCCATATATAAAGACTGGAAGCGAGTTTTATCACAAGATGGCGACTCAACAATGTTGTCCGGAGTTGAGACCACTCAATTATCGGACATGGATGGCCCTGTTGTTCGGATGGCTTGTAATTTGAAATGCTTGAAAGATCAAGCATCTATTTTGTGTGCAGTGCATGAAGCGGTTGGGTTGGAAGATCTAAAGAGAATATCACAAGCGTTTCGGGAAGATATCTTCGACACATGCTTGTTTGTCAAGAAATACATTCTTGTGAGTTTCCTGTTTTTGTCTTCTTTTTGACGGGTCTTGACTTTTAGCTTTTGTCAAAATAGGAGTAATTGTAAGGGGACGTCAAATTGCAATATTTCAGATTTTCAACCCTCTATTATTACCTCTATTTTAACAAACTTGTTTCAGAGCGCCGATCTACCTGCATATTAAGGGAATATTATTATTGCTTGTGGAGGATTTTCTTTTGATTGTTTCAATGGGTTCTAGGGATGAATGCTTTCTATTAATTATATGAAATATGAACTCACTCTTCAATCTTTAACGATATTTGACTGTACAAAACCTCTCTAGAACAAATACCATTTAAACGCTTGAATTGACTTTCCTTTTGCAGCAAAGAGAGCAGAGTACGGATCTTATCAAGAAGCAGTTTAAGCATTTGATTTATCAACTGATCGAGTTGACAGGAGCTTTATCTTTGTCAGCTGTGGACCATCTGGATGAGACGGATGATAATCTCTCATACATTGATAATGTAAGTCTAAAAGATAAAAAAAAATCTCTTCAGGCCTTGTCGGCCGCCTCATCAGATCTTTGAGAGATTTAAATATTTTTTTATTTTATTATCCATACATCGATTAGTTTTAAGACTGGTCGCGGATCACTCGACTTTTTAAAAGTTCTGTTCGGAAAAGAAATACCGAATTACCCATTTTTCTAAATTTCTATTTTTTTGGTTCCAGGATGATGAGAATGAGATATTCGTGCATTTTTTGAAACAACAAAATCGTTTCTTATCAAGCATGATGGATGAAGCATTGAGTACCGTTTTAGGAGGAGTCGAAGATATCAAACAGTTACAGCTCACACAAACTCACGAGGTATATTTGTTGTTGGACATTGGGTTTTTCCAAAAAAGATCTGTACTCTCTCTGTTGAGGTTTGAAGTTTGAAACTTCCAATATCCTAGGATATCCAGGGGTTAAGGGTTTGAAAACCAAAGATCATTGTCAGCACTCAGATATCCAGGCGGCTGCGGATTTTTCCTGGAAAAGCCCATTAACTATATCTATTACACTTTATGAGCCAAAGTGGGATAAATTATCTGACGTGCATCGAGTTGGTGTCGTTTATGACGTCATTTTATTCGAAACGGCAAAATTTATAAGCGGTGGTAGTTTGTATATTCTTGTAGTCTTGTATTCAATAAATATACCTCGCATTCCTTACTTTATAATTCTAGTCATCTAGATGCTAGACTAGCATCAGGTATTTTAGATGTACTTCAATAATTGTATGTAATATATTGACGATATTTGAGAAACTTAATTCAATAATACGGTATTTGCTGGTAACTTTCTTCGCCCTTCTTTTCTCAGATGTCGGAAGATTTGGTTGATGGTGTCATGAACATTTTGACATCAACGACCACCCTCATTCAAAGATGCAAGGATCTTATGGTAAGACTGATCTTATTATTTTTCTACTTTGGTGGTTTTGTTTGACCACTGAACATTTTAGTGTTGTTTTTTTGCTGGAAATTTCTCATACTCTTGTGTGTTCTTTAAGACTTTCAACGAGTTTCTTTCACTAATTATTAAACCCATCTTCATACTACCATATAATTCATCTTTCAATTTGAGACCACGTCGTTCTGCAGTACATAAGTCTCTAAGAATCGCTTGAATAAAAAAGAATTTTTTTTGTCTCGATGCTTCGTTCTCCAAACTCGTCTAAGAGACTTTGCTACAGAAAGATTTGTAAAACGTTTTCCGTGGGATAAGAGAAAGAGTTCAAGCGATTCACCGATTATAAACATTATGTCTCTAGATGGTATATGCTGATATCAATATTTCGGAGACGATTATTTACTATGTCAAAGAATGTTTCATACTTCGCAAATTTCTGACTTCGGTTGTCGACTATAACGAAAGTGTTATTAATATTGTTGGGCAATCGAGGAAAATTGCGTCAAACTGTGACGCTATTGAAGATTTTATGGACATCCCTGTTGAGTTAGCCGATACTACGAAATGCATCTGTCGAGCGGGAAGAGATCTTGTTGGATTTTTATCAACTAAAAAGGACCTTGATAGGGAAACTTTATCCCTATTACGTTCTTGTATCGAGAAATTTGAATTCGCCGGGAAAACTGTTCGCGTGGGAGTAGCTATTGTGATTCAAGAAATCGAAAAGGATCTTGGGATACACGAGGAACATTCTGTTCTTTCGCTCGTCCAATCAGAACTGTCCTTCCAGCGAACTACATCCATGTGTCCGTTAAATAGAACCTCGTTGGACCTGTCCGCAATTCACCCTCAGGTTCAAGAAAGATTTAAAGGACGAAGGTCGGACGTTCGGCCAGATATGTTTATTAGCCGTTATATGGATACTACTGCTGAAGTTTATGGTGAATCACATGAATAAGTTTATTAAGCAAAGAATGAATGAATGAAGACTTAGACTATTCCATATGGCTATGGATCGCGAGAATGATTTAAATCGATCCTTAAAAATGACTTTCTCAAGTCAAAATATTTTTTGTTTTTGTTTTATAATAATTTTGATTTCCAAGACGCACTGTATACTACTATAATCCGATTATAATTTTTCTTTTGAACTCTCAAAAAATTATTTTGAAAATACCTCAACAAATGTAAATACATGAATCTATAAATATATTTTGTGATATGAAAATATAATTCGAATATCTTTTCTCCGCCTGTTTTGTGTTCGTATAATTTCATGATCACCTGGCGTATTTTTGTATAAAACTCGCTTCGATGCGTTGTAACACCCTACGCTCAAAAACCGTTGAAGATGTGTGAAAACACAATAAATAATCCTAACAACAGGCTTTCGATTAGAGGTAAGTGAAGAAATTACATGGACTCTATAATGTGTTTGGTATATGATGGGGCGAATCTGGAACTATCTCGTATTGTGATGTCAGGTTCTTTTTCTCATTTTTGTTGTTGTTATTGTTGTTGTCGTGTTGAGATTCCTTTATCTCAGCAAGATTTGTAGGAATTTCTATGCTTTTCATTTCATTGTTGAGGCACATGTATGGCTGTAGGTAACCTTCTTGTTGTAAAGTTGTATAAGCATCAACCGGTGGCTGTAATAACTCAACCTGCATTTCATTCTGAACTTCTTCATAGACGTGTGTATTCCATTCAACGCTTGATCTGTTTGTTGGATTTTTGTCAGCTTTTTGTCTATATCTGAAAGTCAAAGGAGGAAATTAATTTAAAAACAAGTATCAGTCTTTATGTTTGAATTGAGAAGCTCCCTTTAGCATTCATTCTTTACCACAGTTATTATACTCTAAGCAGATTGTTTGTTTTGCCATAAATTTCCCGTGAAGTTGTCTCTGCAGAGAAGTGTAGAAAATTAATTTTCTGCTTTCGCTTAAATATTTCACCCACGCTTGTTTACGCTTAGTTTGAAAATTCTCAAACGAGAAATTGCGAATGGGAACAGACCGTCTACGGAAATGAACGTTTAATTTTCGTAGATATCGGGTCTGCGTGTATAAACAATTTATTACATTTGGTAAAACGTCAATTTTTAAAAGTTGTGATTATTATAAATTTGGTTGATAAAAATATTATGAAAGAAGAGAATTTAAATTAAATTTTTTTTTGACGCCTAAGTAATATCACCCTACTAGAGAATCTTACTCATCCTATTAACAAGCTATAGTTTGGAGCCATTTGTAAAAATGTCACTTTTGTAGTCCCAACACCAGTACTGGACCTTTAAACTCACTTTTATTCTGTTGTAAAGTATAGAAATTTGATTGAGATACCTTCTCCTGCAAAATATGAGCATTCCAACCACGAAAAATATGATGATGAATATAATTGCTGAAACACTTCCAAAAAGGATCATATTGGCAATATGATCCTTTTTATTGGAATGTAACTTCTTTGCATTTTCTGAAGAATAAAAACAAATTTTACTCTTTGGTAACCACGAAGCAACAATATAGCATACAAATTGAATCACTCGGAGAAAATGCAAATTTCGAAAATTAAATAATACTTACTTACCTAAGGAAGCTGTACAATTTTCTTGTGTTGGGAACACTCTGAAAGAATCTGCTGACACCTTATCGTTAACTATAACAAATGATCATTATAATAATTATAATGACATTTCAAAATGACGACCACGGGCAAAATTTCCCGTTACATGACTAAACCGAAAGGGATTTTCTATTGATTTTAAATGCCCAAAATTCATTGAAAAGGTTAAATCATTCTTTAAAAAAGCAATTGACATTTACCTTCCAAAATGACGATTTGTCGAAGAAAGATCATGTCATGACCATCAAAATAATTGAACTCAATCTCTATAGACTCCGCCACTGCGCCACCCAAAGTCAACACAATATCAACCACTTATGGCTGTGAAACCTCGTAAAGTAGTGCCTTTGGTGCACAAAAGTATTGTACAGTTTGATCTTTGTCGAAATGATCCTCGAAATAGTATAAATATGCATTTGATGCTGTCCTCACAATAAAGCGTTTCGGTGCCAATATTTTTTTAGTGATATAAATCTTCAACATAATGCCAGTAACATTGTACATGTTTTCCAACCTCAATTTGACGTATGGTTTTGTGGCATTTTCCCTTCTCCAGCCTACCCAACAATCTGATGATTTGTAGGGAGCCTCCTTTGAATTTACTTTCCCATCCACCAAACAACCTGATTTCCATGGTTCTTTTCCTTGTGTATATTTGTATTCATGAATGACAGCTAAAGAAATTATCAATAAAAATGTTTCTACTAATTACTGAAATTTCTTTTTTTATATATCGCTGGTAAAATCCTTTAATGATTGGAACATATAAAAGGGGTCATTCACTCAGAAAGTACGCACTGATGAGGGGAGGGGATCTCTCCAAAAGCCTACATTTGTGTATGAGGGGGAGGCAAAAGAAACATTTTGACTGTGTTTTTTCTTAAACTGCCTTGATTCCCAAGGTGTGCACTCGATCTCAAAACTACCATGCGTTCGTACAAAAATTGGAGTTTCAAAATTGAACCCTTACAGTGCAGTGCGAAATTTCCTGAAAAACCGACTGTTACAGTGCATTTTTCAGTTGGGTAGAAGTTTTTATAATGCTCATATAATTGGTTATTCAAAACAATAGAGATGACGCGTTCTTTAGAACAAGGTAATAAAAGTTATTCTCCAAATGGTTAAGACCAATCCAATGAAGTTAAATGCTCAACTTGACCCGCATTTTTAGGCCATTTCCCCCCAATTTTGGCAAAGATTTTCATAATTTCCTCAAGTGCATTTTTTTTTTTTTTTTTGCAGTTTTTCTGGTTTCTATTGTTTTATAACAAAAAAGTATTGTTCTATAACAAATAAAAGCCCAAGATTCGCAAAAAATTGTACCCTTAAGGGCCGCACGTCCAGTAGGTCACTTGCCTTGAGTGCATCCATTTATTTTGGGTACATGCAAATGCTAGGTTTTTCAAGGGCAAAGTTTTTTCGTATAATTTTTCATATTTTATATTTGGGTTTTGTTTTTTAAAGGGGACGGGTAATGTACGTACTAACCATAATGGGGTTCAAGCAAACGTTTGCGTACAAGGGGGAGAAGGGTTGAAAACTTTCGTAATTTTCATGCGTGCGTACTGCGTGAATAACCCCATATGTTGCAATAATACTTTTTGCTCTTCACTATTCTAGAAGAGAACAGAAATTCTTGGATAATGAACTAATTATTTTTGGGTTCAAAAAAATATTTTATACCTTGATTTGAATGTTGAATGAGCGTCAGTAGAGAAATAAACAACCAAAACATCTTCAAACTTTTCATCGAGATTGATTTTCAAAAAAAAGCTATGCTTTATATGTCCGTGTTTCTTAATTTCACTTCAATATGACTATTATGCAAACGTTGAGGACGTTGAACGCGTCTTACGAAAAATAAATCGAACTTCAAAACAGCTCCAGAATATTTTTTATTTATAAGAACATTAAAATTCGAAGAACCACCTTTTAATGTTCTTAGCTTTTTTTGGTTTCAAGCCTTAAAATGTTCTTAAGTAAGTCTTTCAATTCATGTGTATATGATCAAAAATGAAAAAAAAATGTTCCTATTTCTATACTCTAAATGTTCTTAATATTTTTTGACCTCGGAGCCTTATGTTCTTATAAATATACTTTGTTCTTATAAAAACGTGTAATTAAACATTAAATCGAATTAAGTATTTTTTGCTCATTAGCTATCTTTCTAGACGTCGTCTATATGTTAATCCAATTCATGTTGACATTAGATATCAACTTGATATCAACTTTTTTTACTAACCAATAATTAGTGAGGTTGTGGTAGATAAAAGCAGGCTGTTTGTGCTTCTTTATACATTCATTATCACTCAAAAAAAATCCCCTTAAGTGAAATTTCAAAATGATTTTTGCCTGTAACCTTTTATACCACTCGAAAGCTCTCACAAAAACTATATAGAAGACTTTTAAGCCAGTATAGCAATTTTCTGCACCCATACAGAGTTATTTGCAGTCATATAAGTTAAGTAAGGAAATTGCCTCCAGATCGGATCGGGGAATTTTAATAAAGATTATATTATTATTAAAAAAAAATACGTGATCTAGTTGAATGTTGGTATATTGATTTATATGAGATATTTTTTGCAATGTATACTGATTAAAATATCGAAATAGATTAATAGACTTTTCACACCACTACCCCCCCCCCCTGTGACCATGGTGGTGGTTTTTGTGGTGCAGTTGATAAAATATTTCTTGGTACTGGAATGGAACTGTAAGGTACTGCTGGTGATGGTGGTAAAGGAACCTCTAGATTATATTGAGGATAATCAGGTGATTGTTGGTACGGTATTTCTTGGTAGTTTGCTTCAGGATTGATCTGTGGTTGTGGGTCGAAAGCAGGGTTTATATGAGCTTGTTGGTATGCATTTTCTTTTCCAGCTACTGGAATGGTGCAATGAGCAAAATAGCGCGAAGATTAGTTTGTACGCGCTAAGTATTCTACCCAACTACCAAACTAGGTGCGGGCTAGTTGTGCAAAAATTGTGCACGATGTGATAGAAGCATGAAATTTTGCACAGGGGTGGTTTAGGGGTCAAAGTTGGATTTAAATCTCAGACCCAAAAAAAAACACCTGTTTTGTGTATTTTACAGACCAGAATAAGTTTCCATAGAAACGAAAAATATTTTTTCCCAAAACATGTCATGTTATATACCGTTGGAAAGCATTTTTGAAACTGAACAAAAAATTTGCTTACACAAAATTCTAAAAAAGTACTGGTAACGAGTTACAAGCATTTTTAACCATACCAAACTAAGGGCAAAATCAAGTAAAATTTTTTTTTCTCCAAAACATGTCATGTTATACACTGTTGAAAAGCATTTTTAAAACTGAGCAAAAAATTTGCTTACACAAAATCCCAAAAAAGTACTGGTAACGAGTTAGAAGCATTTTTTTAACCATACCAACTAGTCGCAGAAAACAACGTTTCTATGAGTCACAGACAAAGAAGTTTCCAAAAGCTTTGACTAACATCAATACTTTGCTTGACGGCGCATTATGGAAAAAATGGTCATAATTTAATAACAAGAAATAGTTTATGGACCCTGTTGTAACAAGCTTGAATAATAAAAATGTCATTGAATATTAAAAAACGATAATAATGACTTAATTGTCTACATGATCAACACAATCTCCTGCACATTTACAAAGTGCAGTACACTTCAATGATGCTTTTTTACATTTGCAACGTCCTTTGCAACCTTTGATTGGGTTACAACCACAGGAGATAAGTTCCCGGCAAACGGTTGATGCTTCTGGAATGGTTATCCATTGGATAGAAAATTTACCATTTTCTTCTTGTTGCCAACCATATTCGCTCGGATTGGGAAGATTCTGTTTTGCGAGAAGGGACTTTCCCCAACAGCTAGCCTGATATATGGCACGTTTTGTGTGTTGGAGAAGGGCGTCGCGAGTAGGTGGAATAGCTTCAAGTGATCTTCCTTTTGTTGCAAATAGTGCTTTCCGACAATCATTGACCGACGTTAACAAGCTTGTTGGGTCATACAGCAATGTAACATATCTTTCAATCGTGGGAAAGAACTCCTCGATTTGAAGGTCGGACGGAAAATTTGAACACGAGACAAAACAGGCTGTGATGTCGTCAAAGTTCTTCCAAGTTTTCCAAGCAGTTTTCTTTCCTTTTCCAGCAAAAAAAGAAACTTGGTCACAACCAGTAAAGGCGTGAAAAAATGGCATGCCAAGACATTTTACAGGACCAATTGCGGTGACGATGAGATGAATTGGCAATAAGCGGTGATTATTGCCAGTTCCATACGAGATCCAAAGCTCTTTTAGATTTAACGATGCAAACATACCAAGGGCAATAATCACAACATCGGTGTCCACTGTGCGGATCATAACTTTTTCCATACCAGAACGACTGGCATGTAGAGCATGGAGAAACATGCGCGTGTCTGCCTCCTCGTGGTCGGATGGAAACAAAATTGGCGCATCACGGACAGGAACATTTGATATGACAGATGAGCCAATGGTACTGAGAATCGATTTTCCATTTTCAACGTCAGCAGCTGCAAGCTGTCTTGCAAGAAATTCGAATAGCTCAGTTTTGTTCTCGTTTATACGCAAAAATGCTTGCCAGTTAGATGGAATTTTCGTTCCAGGAAGAACTCTCCTTCGAATACCTTTACCTAAACGAAGTCAGTATAATAGAAATAATTTAAGGCTCAAATGTTGAAACAGGTTATTACAGGAAATCTAAGATTAACTGACTTTTCGATCCATTCTTCTATTGTTATAAAGAACATATTGCGAGAAAATTACGAGTTTCATTTATAAGACTTCTATTGTCTAAATAACCAATTGTTTTTTGAAATAACCATTCAAAAATACGACAAGAACTTTACTTACCTCGCTTCTGTCGGGCCGATAGCTTCAACGAGTTCTCCACGTAGACGTCCCAAACAACATCTATCCGTTTAGTTCTGATTAACTGTTTTTTGATATGTGGGTTGAATTTCTCAGCTGCATATTCCTGAAAAGTCGATGCACCATTTGGTTTGATCATATTCGTAATCGCTGCGCCATCCATTATGATACAGTCAATTCTCATTTCTTCTGCAGCTTTTTCATTGTCAACATTAATGCAATGTACCAGCGTAGATTTGGATCCTGACATCAGATCACCATTCTTAGAGATGGAAGGAGGGTAACTGTTGTTTTCGTGTGAAAAGAACTCATTGAGGTTACCATCTCGAACTTGGCAGGCAATGTAGAGACGTGAAAACAAGTGACAGGACTTCTTAAGTGTTGCAATCTCCATCTTTGAATTTTTCTTCGGCTGCGGTGGTTGTGCAAAGATTAAGAATTTATTTCGCGGGATAACTTCGAAGATGCTGGATTTCCTCTCTTTTAAACGGTTTTTAAAGAATTCTTGGAACTGATTCTTTCCGGAATCTGCTACCTTCCACAGGTTGTCGACAGCAGTTTGGTTAGCAACATTTTTTGAGTCCATTGCAATTAGATCTTTCGTTTCCTCTAAAAATGGGTTGCCGGCTTCTTGAAAAGATTTGACCAAATCATTTACGTTTTTTGCGAACTTCTTCTGAGCGCTTGGGGTTTGTTCGTGATGCTTGGTTTGCTCTGTGAGTGTTGTTTCTAAGTTGTACGGTAGTGAAGCTTCGAAATCTCTCACGCTTCTAGCAATTTCGGGACCACAAACCATCCAATGTAACAATTGAATTGAATCCTCTGTGAGACCAATCGCACCTAAATTTAAAATGTAACTTTAACTTTACGAGCATCTGCGTTAAGAAGTTGTTTAATGACGAGAGAATGCTGAATATAAACATTTTAATTAAAAGCAGACCAAATTATAATGAAAAGATCATCACGGCAACTAAAGATTCTTAGATTGAAAATCAAATTGTCTTACCTCCATCGCCTTTAACACATTTGTTATTTTGTTCGTGTGCGTGGTCGATTCCAATAGACGAAAATCGGCGTTTAGATTTCGTTACGACAAAATGTCCCTCGTTGAAATGATTTAAAACGTCAGGGTTAGTTTCTTGCAATTGAAGCATGTCACACAGATGAACTGATAGCCAACGAGCATAATGTGTATGGTTGAACGCAAAAAACCACGGCAAAAGATTGGCGATAGTTATCTTGTAGAGATCGAAGTCCCCAGATCGAATAGAACGTATGAAAGACATCACCAA
>JAUJPO010069000.1:0-12007 GCA_032270745.1 Tiaropsis multicirrata
TCAACTACTTTTATGTGTCCAATGCTAGTACACACAAAAGAATTCAATTTGAAAGAGATTTGATGGTTTTACTTTGTGTTTCTAACGACTAGTTGGCTCATTTCGTCTCCTCTTTCCACAAACCCTGGTATAACAGAAGATTGACACAGAAAAAACGTCTAAAATAATTTTGTAATAAAATTCTATATCACATAATGCTTGGCTTTATAAACCAAAAACAAAATATTTTCTTTAATATCAATTCATCTATCACACAATATATGCTACATATAATTATTTAAGGCTTGCGCATAAAAATACGAGAAAAGAATGAGCAATTCGAACGTCGTTTCTTCAACTCGAAGAACGTTGTTCCAAGTACTGGGAAATGAAATTTCGCGAAAGTATGCATTGTGTAAAATACCTTTCCGCACACAAGTATACTTTCAAAGTATCTGTGGATTTTAAACTCGGTAATTACAAGCATAAATTATTACAGTGGCGATGCCATTGGAGAGGACGGTCGCCCTCTCCAAAAAAAACATTCTCGCCTCCCCCATCCCTGAACTAAAAGTCGTGACTTCGCCTTCATAAAATAAAGTGTAAATTTAAAAAAAATGTTTTTTTTATAAATCTTTCATACGTAAAAGAAAAACTAAAGTATATTACACAGTTACACGCTTAGACTATAACTAAACCTTAAAAGCCAGAAAAGGGAGTTATTTTATCTTCTCACTAAACCATCTCTCTACGATTCTAGACACAAAATGAACGCAAAAAAAACCGTCCTCTTCCATACATTCGTTTCTAAATCAAAAACAATACGGCACATTTTCAAGACATCAATCGTTATATTCATTACGCAATCTTTACTTCCGAAACATTTTAAAAGCCCGGGGTGTTTGCCACTACAAACTCACTGCTTTTAGGATATTTCCGTACAAAAGATTACGTAATGTTATCACCATTTATACGAAGGCCAACAAACCACCATCCCATACTTAATCTTCCAGAGGAATATTACGGAACAAATAAGACATCGATTCTCCATTGTGTATACGCCGGACGGCTTCGGACAGTAAAGCACTGATATCAACGGATTTAATTTTCGGACACTGTTTCATCTTCTCTTCCACTGGTACTGTGTTTGTCACAATGATCTGAAAATAAAAAAATATCGAAAAAAAGTCGAATATACAAGACCGATGAAATTTGGCTTTTCCAGAAAATAATTCATACCTCCTGTTGAGGATTTTTCGTAACACCATTCTCCTGGATATCCGTGCTGAGAGGTCGACCAAAGGATAGACAACATCCTTAAAATAAACTTCAACACATCACCTGGATATCCGTGCTGAAAGATTTAATCCGCTGGGTATTCTTGGTCTTCAAATTCTTACTTTATACTGGATATCCTGTATGCAGATTATACCCAGCTGGTATTATATTACCTGGTCTTATGGTGTATTCTGATGGTCAATTACACGTTTTTACATTTGGATATTCTTAACTTTGCTGAAATCAAATCTTGAAAATGTTCTTTGAATTATACTGTTAAAAAAGCTAATTTTGTTGTTTTCATACAACTTTCTGAAGAAATCGTCCCCAGAAGGCTCTTTAGCATGTTCATAACGGCTTTTCAAGCTAGTTAGAGTTAGGTCTAGGCATAGGGCCATAACGAGGCATACTTAGATACTAAACATACGGGCCTCTAATGTTTATTTCGTGTCTACAGCACTGAACATTACCTCATCAATGCATGATTCCATGATAATTTTACAGGCATCTCCAGCAAACAAACCATGTGTAGCCACAACATAAATCCCCGTAGCACCTTCGTTGCGTAAGATCTTTGCTGATTGAACCAACATAGTGGCATCATCGATAATGTCTTCCTATTATAACAATTAAACTTTTTATTACGAAATACGAAAATTTCTTAAAAAATTCGAAAAGCCTTTTATCGGCCGCCCTCAACTTAGATCTTAGATTTACACGTTTTTTTATAAGCATATAAACATAACATGAGTGAGGGTTGGACTCCAAAACATCCTGTTAAAAAGATATACTTTCACAGTCCCATATTTGGGTTAATCCTATATGTTTTTTTATATGTATGGATCCTCAAAGTCTCTAAAGAAAGAGTTCTTTCACATAAAGTTTTTAGCAATTTCAGTCAAAAGAAGGTGATATTTCGAAATAAATAAAATTTGATAGCTAAAGCTAACTTCATTGTTTAGTTAACCTTTATGACGCGGAATACGTATATATAAGTTTTGAAAAGGTCATTTTACCGGTACACAGTCTTTTGGTCATAACTCCTGACCACTTTAATAAGATTTAAGAAAAAAACTTCCGCTATTTTTTGAAGCTGAGAAAAAGAGCTTTCCAATGATGCCAAAGTTGATACCTTAATCATTAGTCCTGGTTGAGAAATTGCCTTTTTTGAAAGAATAAATTTCCACAAAAAAATCATGATTTTTTTTGCATTTTTCAAAAAAGTTAACGCACGAATAAGAAATACCCAAAAACGATGTGCATTGAAGGTTGCATAGTGTGTACCCACACCACTTTTCTTGGGAGGGGGGGGGGGTTGATTTGAGTAGTAAATGTTGTGATGGGAGTTGGGAACTTTTGGATTTTAGGTGGAGGATAAAGGTTATGATGGGGGCTTACTCATTTAGGTGGGACTTGATGGAGTCTTTCACACATTTTCTAGCGAATCATCCAGTATTTTGCAAAAAAAGTTTGGAATGTTACACTTACGACGATGATACAAACACGGTCGGCGACATCGCCAACAATCGATAAAGGTTTCTTCACTTTGGTCGGTAAGCCTAAACACCAAAAGTAAAAGAAACAATCAAAAGAGAAATAATGCTTGATGTCGTCCGCTTTTCAATTATTGCCAAACATCTTTCAACCTTTTAAGATTAATCTTTGTTAATTTCAATGAAAATTTAAATGGCTTTTGAAAAAGGAATTTAGTTAAGAAAGCTTGATTTTTACTTAAATTTAATTTTAGACTGGTAAATTGAATGCTGATTGAAAGTATCAAAAAATAATTAATTCCATTCTGATCAAATTAGTTTCGCCAAAGATTTTTTGATGAATTGATTTTAGTAGGTAATTGCCCATGCAGAACTTTAGGATCTACTTTGTTGCATTCTAATTTCGCGGTATCCAAGAGAAAATGTGTATTTCGCCGTGTTTTTAATGTATTTTTCAGATGAATTGCTCGAATTTCGTGGAATCTAATTTTGCAGTCGAGCTGCAAATAATTTTTTTCGCGATATTTTAATTTCGCGGTTTTTCGAACTCGACCGCGAAACCGTGAAATTTTCATGCAATAAATTAGTAATACCATTATGAAAGAAAGAGCAGTTCGAAAAAGAATTTCGATGTCCGTTTTTCATGCTTTTATTGTACACCCTTTACACTCGTGGTCATTACAAGTTTGAATTATGTCACCAGTAGAAGGGAGTGAAATGATCTGAGAACACTCAATCTAATAATATTCCTGTAGGTAAATTATCCATCTTTAAGAGCTAAAAATTACCCTTTTTACTTATCCTTAGTCTATCAGGTTCTTACCCCCTGGATATCCTTCATCCACAACCGGAAGGTGCGGATTCTTATAAAACCCGGGGGTACCCAGTTTCTCTTAGGATAACAGCTTCGTATCTTTTTCTTCGGTTATAATACTTATAATGGTGTATTCAATTATTTGTTTAAAGCCAATTTTAGGCCGGGTTTATAATGACAGTTTTGATTGCTGAATAAAAAAAGTGCTGTCTTATGTAAGTGAGTTGTCGAATCAATTAACAGAGCATCAAAGCGCATTCAATAAAAAAGTAGGTTTGTCGCCGAGGGGGGAGGGGTGTCAACAGGGGGGAGGGTGAAGAGCATGTCAGTACGCAAAGCCAGCCAACCAAATTTGAAACTATATTGACACATTCGTATAATTAGTGGTTCAAAGTTGAAAGGAAAAAAATCAAAACATTCAACAATCCGTGAGGGGTCCATATACATATAAAGGAACGTACAAAAGTGGGGTAATTTGATGCGAATACCCACGAACAAGAGGTCGAGGGACAAGGAAAAATGGGACAAAATGGGCGAACTTACCATTTTTCAATTTTCCCAAAGCGCATTTCATTTATCCAGGCATTTTGTAAAAGTCAATCAATCTATCAATTTAATAATCCACGTTCTAAATTTATACTGCTGACTTTCCTTATTCGAATCCTGCAAGCTAGCTTTGAAATGTTGTTTTAGACGAAAGGTGAGGTGAGCATTCAAAGAGGTGTATGTATAAAAGTATAAGCATGCGTATGATATGTGAAATTTGTCAATATATTTTTTGGTTAGTTTTATGGAGAAACCCAGGGGCCATAATACAGAACAACGTGACCTAGAGGAAAATACATTTCACTTTTCCAGAAGGGAAAAAATTTTAGGCTGAAATCCAACGGGGTTTAATCTTTTTTTAAATGACTTCCTCAACACTTTAGGTACGGACTTTTTCTGGAAAAGCCAGTTGGAAACACAGTTTGTGATGTCAGTTCAGTTAGGACTATTAGGGTGTTTTCCAAGGCTTCATATTTCGACTGACTTATTTAAAAAAGACTCGTTGCAAATAAATAGATTTTTACCCCTAAAGAAGGGAGGTCGTATTAAAATAATATTCAATTAAATAGTATGTTAGACTGGTCGAATTGAAAGTAGACTTGTTACAATAATATTTCCATACAGTTAAAACCTAAATTTAACGTAGATTGGAAGCTCACTTTGAGGCCCTTGGGAAAACAAACTTTGGCTCGTAAAACGTTTCCCCCAAGAGGTTCAGAGTGAGTCTTTTAGTGAAGTATGTTGATCAAAATGACAAATCGTTTCTAAATGCGTAACGGTACCAAATAATGTGCTTATACTTAACTTTTTTCCAATGTTGAACTTTTTAATTTCAAAGTTTGGCCGGACTGTATTTGACTAATCTTTATACAGAGTAGCATACCCAGTATTTACAAAATGGGAGAAGAATAAAAGGTAGGGCTGTATGTGTTTATGTGTAATTGTGTACAGTGGCGTAGACAGGGCGGGTGGCGCAAATGCTGTGGCGTAGACAGGGATAGCGCAAATTCTTTGTCGGAGAGAGATATGTTTTACGATGCATCAAGTATCTAAATTTAAAATATTTTTTGAAAATTTAATGTTAAACTGGTAAGTTCCTTTAGTCGAGAGAAATTTCAAATTTTCACATTCGTTATCAATTGTTAATGACTAAGTCGTAAAAATGTGTCCTCCTCCACAAATATTTCGATATCCCTGTTTACACCACTGGTGTAGTGGTTTGGTGTGTGTACTTTAATGGGATAAATTTTCGCGGGGATTGTCATCCTAATTTTCGCGGATGAGCTATTTTTCAAATATTTCGCGGAGATTTATTTTCGCGGATGACCCGCGTAATATTTATCCCATTAAAGTATGTGTGTGAAGTGTAGTGGTGTGTGAAGTGTGTTGTGGAATGAGATTGGGTTAGATTACCCAAAAATGGAGGTAGATTTCCCTGTTTACGCTACTGGTGTAGTGGTGTGTGCGCGTTGTGTGTGTGAGGAATGAGATTGAGTTAGATTACCCAAAGATGGAGGTAGATTGTCGTACAATCCATGATTGGATGTTTGACGCCGTAAGACGTTGGATGATGGTGTTTTCATTCCATCTTCTATGAGGAAGCAAGGAGGAGGTCAGTAATAATACAAAAATATTTTGCAAAAGTTTAACGCTGTTAAAAGCCGGTCTCTTCACTCCTTGTGCTCGACATTTCTTTGGCTGGTTGAAAATTTCTTATAAACAGATACGCCATCGTTAAAAAAGTGCCAACTGTTCTACTTTTTCTCGAAATCGCGCGACTTGTAAGGCGAGGCAAATTAAATTTATTGTTCTACAGGCATATTATCAGTTATAAAGGGATCCGTCGGTCGATAAAATAAAAATATTTTTCAGGGTCACTAAGGCACTGGAAATCATTTCCAACATTATTTTGGTTAAAATTATTTTCCTCTTTGATAAATGTTACATGAATTAAATGAACACTCCAATGCTTGAATATAATATAAAGTTTTAGTTTTAATTTAAGGAATAAAACTCTTTTTATGATAATATGGAAAATTTGATATTATTATTATTTTATTCCTTTCAAAAACAGAGTCAGTCTAATCTCCAAGCAGCCACTTACTCCATGAGTTCCGTAAGAGTAACATATATTTCACTGCATCCCTTTAGAGCATGGTGCTAGTGAAATACTGATCTGTTATCAGATTAGGGTCGGTCGGGCCTGTAGAACAACGAATTAACTGTGTCACGCCTAACGTCATTTTTAACCAATGGAAAGGCTTCATTTATTTCTAAGCCAATAGTGGTCTAGTATTACGTCATTTTATTGATAAAAGTCGAGAGCTGCGCAGCGAAGAGTGGAAACCAGTCCCTGTTTGTAACGCTAGAAACTAGACTCGTACAGTCAGTTACAGGCTAAAAAGGCTGAAAGGATGCCTGTAGCACTAGGCTCTGACTTCTATAATAGCCTGTTATTACAGGCTCTATTTGCAAATAAAAAGTGTTCAAATATGCTAGCCTGTGTGAAATAGCCTCATGAGACTAGGTTTCTGCGTTCAATTTATATAAATCGTATTTTTCAAATTATTTCTGATAAAGTTTACATTTGAATTATGTCTAAAATTCTAAAAAGGGTCTTCTTTCAAGACGGACTCTTATTATACCCAGCCTTGTTACTTTTTTTTAATTTCTCAAAAAAAGCCTTTTAAGAGATAATTACTATGGTTTCCTAAAAGTCTAAATAAAGATATAATTTGATAAAGGAATTTAATATAGATGGAAATAGAAGTATGTGAAGGTGTAAAAAAGGCTTATGGTTTAGTAAACTACACTGGCTTAAGGCGAGACAAATTTAACTGGTTATTTTACCTGCCTGACCTTCCCTGATTTTTCTCAAAAATAAAAACAAATTTTCCCATTTTATATCCCTGATGTTCCCATTTTGAAAAGCAACATTTTGTGAATAGTGGAAGTGTCTTAAAAAATCTTAAAATTTTGCCGGTTGACCCACATTTTGTTGATAAGGAGCCTTTGTAGGCTTTGTATGAAATTAAATTTGTCTCGCCAAACATGAAACTTATGAATGATCTACAAAAAAAAAGTTGGCTGAAAAGAAAATTTTGGGTGAAATGAAAACTTACCTAGAGAAACTAACAATTCATTATTAGTGCATTCGGAGTAACCCCTTTGCCGGGTGTTTCTGCGTGCGGGAGGTGGGGAATGCCTGCCATCACATATCTCAGAATCTTCTTGGTTGTGTTCGCCATGGAGCACCGCAATGTTCAGCTGGAGCCGTTCCGCAAATGCGTTTGCTCTATAATGGTAAAAAGCACCATATTTTCTTTATCGGATGTGCTTTTTTACAAAATATCTTTAGTAACACAGCTGTAACAGGAAAATTCTTTTATTATTTACAAATTTCAGTTTTGTTCTATTTCAAGCAATATTCATTCATCTAAAAAACAATAAAAAATCATTGATATGATACAATGGGCTGTTTCATGGGGGTGGACGATATGTGGCCCAGGGGTAATGCAAATGGGCTAGTGTCCTGGGGAAAGTTTGTGATCTCCAGGGGTCAAAATATGGTGTCCGGGGTCAAATTTAAACCCTTTTCAAGCCAATGTCGGATATACCCAACGTGAGAATTTTCGGTTTATTTGCCAATGTCGAATCATGAGAATTTAAAATTTCTTTGTCTAGCCAAGCAAAGGGGTTAAATTCTATTGCCAAAAAGTATTATACTCCAGCAACACAGCTAATTTATATTGACCAATTGAATGCTCGCCCCAGTATGCCAGGGTGAAAATTAAGGCAAAAAAGCTCATGTTGGATATATTTGACAGGTAGCAATGTGAAGATTTCCATGTCGCATATCTGATATTGACAATAGATATTCGCTTATTCTTAACACTTTTTAACACTTCGACAATAGAAAGTGTGTTATACATCCTAAAGGTACTGTACCTGGCGGCGGAACCAGGGTGGCGTGCAACAATAACAGCTTCATTGTAGCCAGGGATCTATCATTAAAATATAAAATTAAAAATGATTATTCTATAATAAGACTTTATTTTTAAAGGGGCCCCAGCCCAGGCAGCGTCCAATTCTAATGAGGCCTAGTTCATTTAATCTGTTTCTAAGTGATCAATTACAGACCGTTTTTTTTATACTGACTATGCTATTTTTCTAGCTGCAAGAGGGTATGGAACAGCCAAATTGAGCCCATTGAAGTTTTCCGTAATGTGTGGTTTAGACTTCTCTATTTTTTTTGTTACTCTCAATGCTCTCAGTAATTATGTCAAAATATGCCAAGAATTCAAATCTTTTGAAGGCTGCTGATTTCTGACGAGCTTTCTGGATCTTCTTTCACTTTTGGTTTTCATCTGTCAACTATGGTTTGAAGTAGTATCCCCGGCCGAAAACTTAGTTCAAAATATCCTACCCTGTCTTGAATGTATTGTATGAGAAATGGTGACGCACGGAGATTATCAACAGGACAATCGTAGAAACCTTGGACTTCTTTAGAATGCAAATCCATTGTCAACAGGTGATCCAGTCCTGTAAAATTAATATTAAAATAACAAAATCATTTTGACTATTATATAATTAATGATCACGTTTAATAATAGTTTATGAAAATAATTTACTACAAGTTACTACAAGATATAAAAAACACAATATATTCATTTTCAATTTTGTGTAAGGAGATTTATAATTATGATGAACAGGTTTTCCTGGAAGAACACCCTTTAATACTATTGTATTCTCTTTTGTGTCTAGTTGTAGGGGGAAGGGGGGTCAGATTTAATAGAATTTTATTATAATATATTATTGATCTAAGAAATGACTTTAGCAGCAATCCCTTGGTTGATTTAGTTGCGAATCTAGTAACCATGACAATCGATTTGAGAGTCTGTCAGAATGGATGATTTATAGAATCAACTAAATTTTTTGTTGAAACAGAGGAAAAATAAAAAATTTTAAATTATATGAATGAGGAATTTCCCCTCAAAAATGGAACTGTCTGGCCATTATTATCGTACCTGCTCTACAAAGTAGATCAGCCATTAACTTTGCCGGTATGGAGCCACGATTTCTCATCTTGCTTTGTTTTGAATACGGCAAATAGGGGACAACACCAATAACTTTGCGACAACAGGAAGTTTTCAGCGCATAACAAACCATCAGCAACTCCATGATACAATCGTTTGGATCACTGAAAATAACATGTATGGGTTTCTTGAAATCTTATTTTTAAAAAGGCCTAAGTCCATCATCTATGATGACTAGTGAAAGTCTAGTCCATATTTCGATTATAAATTCTTTATAATTGGAGGTTAACTGCAGGTAGCAGAATGTTTTTAATAAAGATGTCTTGATTTCCAAATTTAGACTGTGCTGGATTAAAATGTGAATTTTGTAAATTTTGATAAAACTTGAAGCATTAGCATTTTTTTTTTAGATATAACCTTAAATGATTGATAGAAATTTTGACAGGCATTTAATTTGGTGCATGGCAAGAAAAAGGAATTTTAGGAATTCTACCAATAAGGTTTGATACACTTTGATTCATAGTTTAATAAAAAATAGTCTCACTCCTTCATGACCTGCAAAACGTATGCATCACGATTCCGAACTGATGTTGATATTGTCATTTCTGTCTCTGTCGTAAAAATAAATGAAGAATATAATTTCAAATACAACACAACTTTCTATACCCCTTTTCTGATGTATTTTGATTTTTTTTTAATTATTTTTACTTAAAAATCTTATAACAACCGAATTTGAAAATAAAGATAGTAATCAAAAAATAATTATTTCAGCTCCAGGAGGCCGCAAATCACTGAAACTTTACACCCCGGTACTTTCCAAAACTCAAAATGTTGGTTGTGACAAAACTTTGAGGCAAATTGATTTTTGTATAATCTTACTGGTAACTGGATTGAGTTCTCAAAATTTTCAATCTTCTAACATTGGTAGCTGACACATACCCCTGCAAAGAGAGACCACTCTAGTTTTCTGTAGTAAAGGACCGAAACACCAAGACAAATATTTGTCTTTTTTATTCAAGCGATTTTTAGAATCTTTTGTACTAAAGAACTTGGTCTCAAAATTGGAAGATGAATTATATGCAGCACTAAATCAAGCTGTAATAAGCCAGCAGATGATATTTTTTCAGGGTAAAATATTTATTATTATACCTTTGTTGGCAAAGTTACCACATGTCATCTCCCCAAGAGTCACACCCAAACGACTAAAACATGAAAAGGTATAGCTAAACAAAATCACCAAATTTTTTTCAAAGAGATTTACAAATGAAAGACAAGAAATACTAGAGCTCAATGGGAATAAAACTAAATTAACCCTGTAGACCATAAACAACCCTTAAACAAACAAACAAACAAATTCTTTTCTCAAATTGGGCTCTATGGGGGGGGGGGGTGTACAGGATTTCGGTATTACATGGAAATCCAATTGTGTCAAAAATCTTTTAGTTTTTGGAAATTAAGGAGGTCTTTGGTTTCGGAAATAGACCCATTTCCATTTCGGAAATTTGATGAAAATGAGAATTTATACTTTTTTGTCCCAAAAAATTTCGATTTTCTTTTTTCGGTATTTCGATATTTACATGCGCCCCCACCCAAAAAAAGCAATGTAGCGTAAACAAAATCGAGGGGCATTCAAGGTTAGTGACCTACCGGACGTGCGATCCTTAAGGGTGGGTTTTACAAGATTCTGACAAAGCCCAGACACGCCCAGGTGTACTTTAAGGGTAGGAAATTTAAGAAAATGAAGAATTTTTCTGGGGAAAACAGCCGAAAGATGCAACGTAAGTCACTTTTTCAGCAAATTTCGTAAAGGTCCGATTTTTAAACCCCAATCTCTATCTGAATGTACGGTGTTTTGATAGTCCCCCCCCCCCCCGGACTGTTAAAATATTTACTTACCTTGCAATACTAGCAGCTAATGGTAGATCACTTCCTTTAGGCGAAAATATAACAATATTACTTTCACCCATTCTCCCATGAGGTGTAGACTTGCCAAAATAAGAAGCCCTAGAAAAATAGGGTGGTCCAATTCGATTCGCCGTCTTGCTTTCTTTTCAACTAACTTGTTATTGAAATTATTGAAATTATTTTCTACTTTATCTAAAAACAAAAATTTGAATAGATCACAGGATTTTAAGTACTTAAACATTTATTAATATTATATGGAATTCAAATTCATGAAGTTTGTAAGTTAGCATTACGTCACTTTTCCTAACAGAGACAGCCGGAAAATCCAAGCTTGCCCTTTATTTTTGCCAAAAATCCGGAATTTGCCCTCTATTTTGGGTGTTTCCGTTAGGAATATATATATATATATATATATATGAATTCATCAAAAATCAAATCAAAAAATTCTTGTTAGAACTCTGAGTTTCATGTGTTTAAAACAATCATCAGCTAACTAAGTAAAAACAAATTTCTTCTACCTTTTACAGATGTAAATTTTGTGCAAAAAAAAAACTAATTATGTTATTAATCGATATAATAGGTTGCGCGTTTCAGTCTTTAGATTTGTAATTTGCTAATAAAAACTTATTCATATGTCTACATTTTGCAATTATTTCACTTCGTTTATTCAATAGATCCTTTTTGTTCTTGTAAAATAGAATTTCGTACTTCTCTTCAAGGCATAATTGGCACTTTTTGCTTTTGTTGGAATAAGATGGTGCGTGCCTGATGATTGACCATTTCAACATTGGTGTAATATTCCTGTTTTTGAGATCCCAAATATGGGTAGATAGCGTGGTGCTGTTTTTGTGTTTTTCATGCCTGAATGATTGGGTGTGGCCGTTAAATCGGGTTTTAAAGTCTTTTTCCGTAAGGCCAATGTAAATTTTGGTCGGTTGGTTGAGTGCGGATACTTC
>JAUJPO010069011.1:0-26316 GCA_032270745.1 Tiaropsis multicirrata
TGTGTAATTTGAGCCTTCTGGGCCATTGACCCTTTGACAGTTCCAGTTCTTATAAAATTCATGCACTGGAAGTGTGTGAAAACTGGAAGTGCGTGGTGAGCCGTCTGGGCCATCGTAGATTTCCATCGAATCTCAGGCTCGATGTTCTAATAAAAGTTTGTTTCGACGTCAAAATAACGTTTTTTTCCTGCTGGGCTTGTTTACCTAATAAAACCGGTCAAACCGGTCAAACCAAGTCAATGACCCTCCCTGTTTGGCTGGGTTTATTCTAGACCAATTGTCACCAAAAATAAAAATCGCATTTTTAAATAGTGTTTTAAATTGTTTTAAATTGCGATCTGGTCTAGACAAAAAACCAATTTAGTGTAACTTTTTTTCACGATTTACGGCACAAAATCAGCAAACTATTTTCAACGTAAGATCCATTTTTCAAAACCCAGTGGCACTCCGCCCCCCCTCCCGGGAGGCATTATAATTGAAGTTCGCAGACAAAATGAATGGTAAAGACAAGAAAAAAATAACGCCGGTGTTAATGACTAATGTCTAAATCCCAAATCTGAAATCCAAAGAAAGATACCCCAAGTATACCCCAAGCGGTCCTGACTACCCAACGCGGGGTATTTTATTCTGGTCTGTAAAATATTTTGGTACCCCAGAAGGTAGCCCAATTGGGTTACCCTACCTTTCAGGTCAGCCCCTGAAAATCCTTAGTTGGGGTACTAAGACCTGCTGCGTATGCTATGGCCTTTTATCTTTAAAATTGACTTTTACCCTTGTTGCTTTCAGAGAATCCAGTATTTGTCTACCAGTGGCCATATACGAATAATGATTAGCACTACGAAACTGAAGACAGCGCTTGGGTAAAGAGAAACAATACATCTATTAGTTATTGTTACCTTCATTTCTTTCTGCGAAGAAGTGAACATGCGTTGAGCCCTGAAAGGTTAACAATATATATATTAAAGATGAGAGAGGTTTGAAATTCATGATATGCGTAAGTTATGTTACGTCACTTTTCCTAACGGAGACAGCCGAAAAATCCGGAGTTTGTCCTCTATTTTTGCAAAAAAACCCGGAATTTGCCCTCTATTTTGGGTGTTTCCGTTAGGAAAAATGACGTAATGAAACTTACGCATATCACGAATATCTAGTTCTCCATATTAAGGCAAGTAAAATGTAATCAAGAACATTTAACACAATACGGACAGAATATGCACTGCCTTTTATCGTAATGTTGCAAGTTAAAAAAGAAGTGAAAAGCATTAATGAACGTGTGAAGAATGGGTGAATGGGTGAATTTCTGAAATTTTGAAAAAGCAAACAAACAAAAATCTTAAAATACCATCATATCCTAGAAAAATGCAAAGACAATTGTTTTCCGGCCTCTGCATGAGTTTTTTTGTGTCACCCGATAACGCGGAAACGAAGAATTATTTAGGTTTTTTTTCTTCAAGACTATACTCGAGTAGAACATCTTATATTAGTGCGAGAAGACATTTGTCAAATGTTCCAATATTCGTAACTCTTTTTACAGTTGGAAGTAAATAAAGATTCCACTCTGAAAAACATGCTCTCAAGTAGACTCTCCATAACTCGAACACCCAAGGGGAATTGAAAATCGTTCGAGTTAAGGAGAGTTCGAGTAGTAGAGAGTTTGGAATTTTTACCTAATTTATGAAATGAGTTGATGGAAATGAAATGTTTGATAAAATATCTAATTTTTGGGTTGATAAGAAGGTCAAAAACATATATATTTTAGCATCAACAATTTCTTCACTAAGGAAAAAATCAGTAATTATAGTTTGTTTACTATTATTATCAATATCTTGTTTAATGTTATTATTCAAGTCCTTCAAGGAAGCCAGCTTGCTTCCCCGCCCGAAGTCGGAGAAAAGGCTAAAATTCGAGTTATAGAGAAAAAATACTCCAAGGGACCAAGAAAATTGTTCGAGTTAAGGGAAGATTCGAGTTATAGAGGTTCGAGTAATAGAGAGTTTTTTACAAGATTTTGTTAGGAAATTTTCACCGTGCCAACACATTTGTTCGAGTTAAGGAGAGGTTCGACTTATGGAGAGTCTACTGTAGTACAAAAATGATCTTAACTAACATACCTGAAGGCCTGAGGGAATTGGTTGTTAGGTACAAGACACACCAACAAGGATGATGCTCCTAAATAGTGAATAAAAAAAGAAAGTGTCACCAAAGATCAGTATTGGAGCCAATCGAACCACCATACATTTTCCAATGCACTCCCCTCTTCAAAAAAGGAAAAAAAGGCGTGGGGGGAGGAAAAAAATAAAAACAAAGAACGCTCTAAATACGTAGACAAAGCGACCTCATTATGAGTATTAAAGCACACAAACAGCCATTTCTTCGAACTAACAGAGAATGATTCTTACCAGCTCTTACACGAGGACTGTTATCACTGATCAGATATTGTTCAACCCATTTGTCCATGTTCTCTCGTACTGCTTGATGTGCCTGAAACAGCATTCGGAAATTCAAAATGAATCTTTAAAGTCTACATACGAAAGGGACTTTGCACACTAATAAATAGCAAAGAAAAACATGAAAATTTGAATTGTTCACAGGACCCACTCTTTTTCCACATCTCATCTTTCCAATAAAGAATAATTACCAGTTTATTTCTTGGTACTTGTGTTGATAACCAATCAAGCGTGACTGCAGGATTGCACTCCAATGACTGAAAACGACAAGAGAAAACAATATGTCTTTAGCGAATCTTGGTGAACGCAACCGTACTCGTCATTCCAGGAATGAAGCGGAGTCGAATCAAGGGTAGAACTCATCCAAAGAAAATACCCATACTGTGTAATTTTGTTTCCATCAGGCGATGACATGAACAAGCCCAGCTTAAGTCAAACTTCCCAGGAGACTATGAGAAAATTGAATGAATCTTTTACCTGCCATATCCTTGGTAAGACAATGCCCATGAACGATGGTAGACCAGGGAGCCCGTTCTCTCCCACATCCGTTAAGAAGGAAAGGAGTTTGAAGAAGGGTTGCGCTTGCTCCAGTGGCAGCTTTTGTGCTGACGTCAGCAACATTTGAACGATTTGTGAGGCCAGCAGTTCGTTGTAACACGAGAGATGGAAAATAATGTTGGCCGTTTGTCGAAGGTTGATCGCATCTCCAGTAATTTGATAAATGAAAACAAACTCCTAAGAAAAAGTTAATTCGATTGATCATCAAATTTGAATAGTTATTTCCAAACAATTTCTTATCTACTTAAATAGGCTTGTCAAACTAAGTTTGTCGACCCAGTAATAGATATATTGGCAGTTTATTGTGGCTTGGATCACGAGATTTAACGTTTGGTTACGTTTTGAGAGAGTCTTCTCTGATCAATTTTTGATCTGGCTGAGCATTGAGTAATCACTTCTTTTATTCTATGAATTTATGATGGCAGCCTATTCATCCTAAAATGAGGATAAGCAAAAAATTTATTTGTAGTTACAAACCTTTTCTGGGTCAAAGCATTTCATATCACTCTCTGATAAATGTAGTTCTCTAAACAAAAGAAAAGTGAGCTAGCATTTATAATCTAATTCAGTTTAATCATTTTTGTCAAAAAAACCCAACATGTCGAGGATCTTTTTCCCATGACAGCTAGCTTAAAAGCTTAGTTTCGAATGATTGTCTTTTGATTGAGACTTGTGACTGGAATTTAAACGCTATAATTAGTCGGCCTTTTTCTCACAATTCGAACACAATCGACGAGAATTTTCCATTTCTCTCTCCAAGCAGGCCATTTTAAGAAGAAGGGTGAATAAGCTTACGGTCCATCCCTAGCCTCTTCTAAGAGCAATGCGATGGAGCCGATCATCTTGTCTAGTGCACTTGGATAGAACTTCTCTTCATTGGTGAGCATTGTGGAGATGATTTCATCGTCATCGATATCGCAACACTCGTCCTCTTCATCACAACCCGTATCATGCTGAAGGTGATGGAAATGAAATGACTAACACTAGACCACCATTGACTTAGAAATAAATGAGATCAGATTGATTCGCATTGCCTGTTCCAGACTTCAAAAAAAGTAGGCGTAAACTTTTCTAAAAGAATTCCAACCACAAAAAAAAGTGGTGCGCGGTGATGAAATGGAGAGCGGCCTTAAAGATGTTATTTTAAAACAAGGTCCCTCGACATTTTCACTTAATTTTCACTTTATTTAACGTTGGACTGTATACATAGTAAAATATTATTTATTTTAAGCCAACAAAATTTAAAATATAAAAACTCTACATTGAGTATTTGAAGGTTCTAAAATACAGTACACAATTTGCACGAACAATATATATTTTCATTCACTCCTTTGACTTCCTCATTGAAATCTTTCAGAGTTTCGAGCATTTTGACCTGCATTGGGAGGTGATTCCAAGCAGAACCGGCTCTGAAATCAAAGGAGTTTATGCAAACTACGTTTTTGGGAAAAGGAAGTTTAATTATACTCCCACATCTAAGTTCGATTTGAGGTTTTGTAGGAGCTGTAGAATCTTTAGGATTAACCAATTCCAAAGCATCCCATCCTAATTTGGGGCCTATGTGGTTTATAGATTTATAAACTTCCTGTAACATAAGGTGGAGGTTCTGAGTGTGAACAGGCTGACAGTCTGATAATTTCAAAAGCTGGTCAAAGGAAGCTTTGAAGTTATATTGTCTAGCACTGAGAGATTATTATACACGGCCAGTAAATGTAAGAGAGTCTTCACAAAATTCAAAAAACAACAACAACAAAAAAAACGAATGAATAAAACGGGTATCTAGCTCACTCACCGTATCGGCTGCTTTGAGGGAACTGTAGAAATGTACCAGCCTTGAGATACCATTCAGTTTCAACAAGAAACCACACTACAAACGAAGTTATAACCCATTATAAACTGTCCAAATGTCACTAATCTCCGAATGGGCTATTCCATAAAAAATCTGTATTACCCCCCCCCTCCCCCCCCCCCTGGGGCCTTTACGTTGTAGAAGGAAGTAATTTGGTTACAAACATTAGCATCTAGTGATCTAATGGTAATATAGATGGCCATTTGTGAGCATGTCAATTAATTTCATTTCTACATTACCTCTTCGTGGCCAAGCGATAGGAATTGGTACAAGAATCCAAACAGTTCCGTTAAATTCTTACAAAAACTTCGGAGGTTCTCTTCAAGCTGTAATAAACAAAAGGAAACAAAATACATTTCAAACAAAAGAAATAGTGGATAATAATTTCTGAATTGGAAACACATATAAGACATAAAATCCACAGTTTCCAATTCAAAAACATTTAGAACTGTAGACATTGCTTATCCAAACAAAGAATTCGGTGACAATACAATATATGTGCTGTGTTTAGTTTGAAATTACGTCGGGTACTTTAGTCGATCGGTCTTTTGCCGTGTCAAATCTAATTTATTGTGATAATCATTTAGATTTAGACAGGGCAAAAGATCGACCGACTAAATTAGGTCGACCATTGATTGTGAGAACTATACCTGAGCCAGAATAGCAGTAACGAATCGTGTGATCGGTGAGCATGATCCGATACCTCCATCATCTGCGCATGTACAATCTCTGTAGAAAGATCAGTGGCAAAACAAAATAAAAGTTAGAAATAAAATACTGGTGTACTGCCTGTAAAGCAGTAGAAGAAAACAATCATCGTGTTATCATCGTCTGCGCGGCCCTGACTTACTTGACGGCGAACAGCCCAGTGGTGCGGCTTCAAATCAATTTTTTTTCAATTCTTTTAGCTAGAGGACAGAATCTAGTGTAAATGAAGTTTTTTGTATTTTCGTTCATTTAATGTCAAATTATGAATTTTGGCATTTTTTTGACTTTCAAGGTCAAAATCTCTTACAAAAGACTAAATTTCGAAATCTCTTCTGTTGCAACTGAATGAGCATTTTATTTCCGTCAACTCAGGCCAATAATCAAGATTTCGAGTTGAAAATAGAAAAGACAGGAGGGCGAAGCTATAGCCGACATTGGCACTTAAAGGTTTAAAATAATGTCTTTAGTCTACTGGGTAATTATTAAAACCATTTAACCCTTAGAGCCCGAATGACGCCATTTGGTGTCCTGAAAAGGTGGTTTTACCGCACAACAGTCCCTTGGCTATAGCTCAAAACCACTTCACTTTAAGGCATATAAACCGAATGCTTTTAGAAAGAATATAAAAATAGCTTTCTAATGGTACCAAAATCTTTGTCTACCTCCCATGCTTCAAGCTTTAACGGCCGTTTGAAGTTTGAATTTTTTCGTAAAAAAGTTGTGAAATTTTTCACCTTTTTCAAAAGTACTGCAGTGTCAAAGGGTTAAATATTTTGGTATAAATAAAGGATGAGAAACTAAAAAAAAATGCTTGCTTACTCTTCGCACTGTCTGGTGTATAAATGCACGTAAGTTTTCCTCAAACTTTTCACCGCAACCAAACACAATTGACAAAACATCTGAAATAGAAATAGAATGGATCGTTTTAACACTCCAACTTGGAAAACATCTCGTTATTTTTATTGGGGCATCTGGAACTTTTTGATTGACTTATCTGCTAAATTAGGTGTTTCATATTTACCAAGTTTTAAGTTAAACTTCCATCATTACGATAGACAAATTCGAATTCGAAAGATTTCATACAAAACTCTGTTTTCTGGTACAATGGTACACCCGGTAGGACGGGTCTTACACGAAATAAAATGATGATGCACTCGGGTCATGTAAGGGATTAAGGAGGAAAGTAAGAAAACAGTCAATCAATACTAGGTAATGATACTGCATTATCGTATGGCCATGGTTGAGTTATATGTATATTACGATTCTTTGCCACGGAAAGTCGCGTGGTATACTTTTCAACCAATCAGATTTAATTATTGCTAGAGAAAAACAAACACTATGGTTTAACTCACTAAAAGATTTTGTTGACTAATTACACATAAATAATATTTAGTAAGTGTTCTGTTTTCCCCCAATTGTGACGTCATGCCGTGGCAAAGGATAGTAATTTAAAACTTAAAAGGTTAATCTTCGTGAGATTGAATTTCGCATACCGCGTATTCGCATAAAGTCACAAAAATAAAGTCTACGAGAAATTTTCCAAAACTTCTCATTCTACAAAAGAAAAATCTGTCCTGCGATTTTGGTAAAAAAGCCCATCTATAGAGTTTTTAGTAAAACAAAATTGAAATTGGTTAATCGCCGAAATGAATGCAAAAAAAAATTTCAATTTCACGGTGTGTATTATTAATAAGCAGAAAATGTTCATTACTTGTCGGATGTGTTGAGCAGGACATTTGATGAGCAGCTGTTGAATCCACCATTCATCTTGAGCCATCTGATCAAGGAACCATTCACAAGCTGGATGGCACGTATCCAAGCAATGCAACAAAAAGTCCAACCAGCCTGAGGGAAGAGCACAAAGTTTTGAAAGTGGTCACAGGAAGTAAATGACGTCTGGGACAAATTTAGTTCATAACATATATAGTAAAATCATTTGCCATTTTATCAACTCGACGTTAAAGACAAGCAGACAAAGGGGAGGGGAAGAAACTCTACAGTTTAGTTGACGGTTTATTGTTCTGAACTGGTAATGTTCAAAATGGCAACCATATTTACCAAATTTAAGCCACCATCAGGATCACCACTCCAACCACTCGTTTAACTGGTTTTCAATGATAAAAAAAATCAAATGAAAAAAGAACACTCACCCTTCATGTTCATTTTTTCTCTTGAATGAACTAACGTTTCCAGTACGAAGCAACACGATAGCTTGAACGTATGAAACAACACGTCTTTCTCGATTGTTCTCGGTACGTGGTGACAAAACGCCCAAAGGAAATTAAAATAGGTCGGGTCGTACACCAGTTTGTCTTGAAAGAACTGATAACTGTCAGCCCAGATTTGCTCTTGTAGTTCTCGCGGGATGCTGATGGTTTTGGGCAGACGATATTCATTGTCGAGTTGGCAATGCTCGTAGAATAACATGTAAGCGCTGTGAGTCTTCTCGAATGAAAAGTCCATATATTTCTCTGTCATCGCGTCAAAAGTCTTTGTCTGTTGAAGAGAAGAAAAATGAGTAAAAAGCTATCAATGAAAATCCGAAAATAATTTGAATCAGGAAAATTATGTTAGTGAGTTTACTGCCAGATAAGGCTGCTAAAGTAAAATTTTGCGCATCGGTAAAGTGATTGATACACAGTACGAACGATCATAACTCGACACTTTTCGTTTATTCCATTTTGTGAGAAGGATTAGCTCTTCGCGAAAGAAAATACTTGCGTTTTTTTGGTCGAACTCAGTGCAAACCAAAACAAACAGCAGGACGGATTACAATCAGTTAGTAAAATATTTTACAGTAAACACTGATTTTCGGTTGAAGAAACCAACTAAAGAGGACTAAAAAACGTCCATAAAATTAGAATTTTGACATAGCCTTCAGTTTTTGCATGACAGACCTAAAGATTTGCATGCTTGATATCAAACCTGTTTTGAATCTTTCCTCAAAATTACACGAAGATGCATCAAAACTGCATCAAAACTGACTTATTCTAAAATTGACGTCAGTTTTTATTTTTTATTTTTTGGTATTTTCTTGAGTTTTGATGTTCTTTTAAAAAGGTGTCTCAGACACCAAGGTTTCTACTCAACATGATGACCAAGCTTTTTCAATTGATTTTAGTCAATTTCAGATACATATATTTGTGCAAAAAATCTAAAAAAACTGATGAACTACTCTCGACAAAATTCCTGAAACCTCTTTTTTCAGGCTGTTTTAGCCAAAATCGACTGCGAAAAATGTTCACATTCGAGGGTACCCAGAAGCCCTTTCATCTTTGTGAAAAAAAATCAGAAAAAACTAATGAATCAAGCTCAAGAAAAACGAACTAACGAACGAACGGAAGTTTATTTTATAGGACCTCCAGATACATCCAGAAAACTATCCGATAACAGCTCTTTGAACTGAGCAAAAAATTACATGAACTTTTCAAGATAAAAAGTTGTTGTGTTGACGCTCAAAGGGTTAAAAAGTGGCATATTTTTGTAAATTACATGCAGGGTCCCTTTTTGACTTTTTTTATAACTTTGGTCTCATTATCAAAAAAAGTACCGTACTGTATTAGAAGTCATACATAATCCTCAATGGGAAAGCCCTTAATTTAACGAGCGGTAAAAATGGACGTTAGCATAACGTCCGCAACTTTTTGCAATGCGGAGAGTTAGTTATCGCTATTATATTTTAAAAACATTTCTTATTTTTGAGGTCCGAACACTAAAGTTCATAATGGTCCTAGACTTCCTAAATCTACCTCTGCTAAATTCACCCGCGCGAATATCACATGGCTTGGTAAATATTAACCCAAATAAAAAGCCGGAAGGTCGGAAAAATTGCGCTATATCACGATCTTCAGTCTCAGTCCATACAGAACTCTTTGATCAAATGAGAACTTGAGATAGCAATGTGCACCAAATGAAATTTGATACCAAGAAAATCTATTGTAGCTAAAAAAAGTCTCGTCAATTTAGAAATTTGAGAACCAAATTATTCATGCTAGTAAACAAAAATAAAAATATAGACATGTTGCAACCTTGAAAATACACAATTTGTTTTATGTTGTATGTTGTTTTTCATGCACGAGAAAGCGCTTCGTGAAGGAGGTAGGAGAAAATTTTGTGAAGAGAAGTTGAAAAAAAAATGAATACAGCTCAATGTGCAAGTGATCCTTTCCGACTGACTGGAAAAGAAGATGTTGAAAAACTGAAAGAAGAGAATGCTAAAACAAGGGAAGACTGTGAACGAAGAATACAAACACTGACTCACGACAACAAAATTAAACTGCTCCAACAAGAAAACGAAAGTAGAATGAAACTGTTAGCAGTTGAAAATGAAAACAAAGTGAAATCGATGGAGGTTGAAAATGAGAACGCAATGAAGCTGATGGCAAAAGATATGAAGTTGATGGCGAAAGATATGGAGGTACAATCACTTAAACATCAAGTTGAAATGCTAAATATGAGATTGGAAAAAGCCAGTGGGTCGAAGAATATTGAAGAAGGGGACACAGTTGACAAGAAGTTGCTCGAAATGAAAAAGCAAATGGAGTCAAACAAGAATGAAAACCAAATGCTTAAGTTGAAAGTGGAAGAATTAGATGGTAAAATAAACCTCAACACTGCAGTTTGTATAACCAATATGTCGGAAATGGGAAAATTAGAGTGGGGTGCAAGGAAGTTCATAAAAGACGAGGAGATGGATTTCAATCTTTATGCTTCATATGATGAATGGTTCAAAAATGTTTCGAATTTCATGGAAGACGGAAAAGTTTACAATTCAAAGAATAGTTTCTTTCTTCGAACAAACATGACAGAAAAATATAATTTTCTATGTTTTTTATCGCAAAGAAAGTCCTGGAAGAATGCCTGGAGTGGACATGTAATTTGTGTAAAGGGTTACAGTGAGCTTTGTGATACAGCAACATTTATGATATTACATCCAACAGATGCAAAAAAGTCATTGAAATTGAAACAATCTATCCAAAGAAATAATCATAGTTATGAAAATTGGAACGTCCGTGATGTACCTAACGATGTTTACTGTGGAAATGAGAATTCCGTGATCGTTTATGGTATGATCGAGAAAAAAGGAAAACATGGTTTCAATTTAGTTGAATGAACTGATAAATAATAGTTTTTCATTCTTAAAGAGGGAGCTTTAAAGTGTTTGTAATCATAAGGTGATCCATTTATTCATATACAATTTAGTCTCGTGTCGTTTGTGACGTCATTTTATTCGATACGGCAACATTTAGTGGGGTTAGTTTGTATAAACGATTGTAAGAAATTGGTGTTTTGACCTATCTTTCTCATCAAACTTACATTTCTGCTTAGAACCACACAAATACGCAATAAACCTTTTTTATAAATTTTCTTTTCACCCTAGCGGGTAGCCTGTCCCAAACCCGCACAGCGTGTGCAGGTTTGTAACGTTTAGACGATTTTCTTGTGTTCGCCAGAATCCCAGATCTGGGGAATTTTTTACGAAGGCACGAATTTTTTATGAAGGCACGATTTTTTTTCATGAAAGCACGAATTTTTTTAATTTTTGCTCAAGGCACGAAAAAAATCACACTCGCCTTTTATTAGTGACTGTTTGTAATTCTTAGGATAATTTTTTTAAAACTATTTCAATTATTTTAAGGACAAGTAAAAAAAATCAATAGTCTTCATTTTTTGATTTCACAGAAACATGAAATTGTTTTCTCTTTATTGCAATCTGATCGAAGAAAAGGATATTCTGGTCCAAGCAGAAGGTTAAATAGATTCTTCATTTCTGACATTGCATTCAAAAGTTTTGCTCGTTGAATTATGATCCGGAAACGCAGCCCTCGAGTTCGGCAAAATCAAGAACCCAGAGCGGTTGACGTAGCATTGAGCAAAATGATTGTATAAAAGCAACCAGGATAAAATGAAAAAAATTAAATACTACCCGATTTTCTTTTTCGGAAAACCCCGTCTCCCCATTATAACTACACTAGCAAGTAGCTGTCGCTATGAATGCCCCGCGCGCAGAGCTCATTCAGCCCAGGGGAGAAATGGCTACTAAAATATATTTTAAAGCGATAAGATGGTTTTTAATATTTAAATATTTGAAAACAAAGATTCCATGCAGTCAAGTCAACGTCATAAAAATAGCATTCAATTTAATTGCCACATCCTCACTCCATGAAACATTAATTTCAAATGAAGTCCTTCGTGAGGATGCAGCAAATAAAATGCTATTTTTTATGAAGTTGATCTGGCGGAGATAATTCCATCTGAAATCCTGAATATCTGCCTAAAAAACGTGATAACCCTAACCCACCGATTCTTTCAAAGCTCTTTAGTCCACATTTATATTCGTGGTGATACAAACACAATCAATAGGTAATCGATATATGATGGGTAATCCAGGTATCGATTAAGGTTAATCAAACCCTAAGTATCGATTGGTCATCGATTAACTTTGTAATATCAATATTATTATATAAGAAATATATTTATTAAATAACAAAATGGCGAAATCTTACTTAAATCAATTATATATATATACAGTGATAATAATTTTTTTAACCCAAACTGTCTTAATCAAACTTAATCCAATGACAAAAGTTCGATTAATTTTGAATTTGTTTAGTGAAACTTTAAAGAAAATCAATACATTGTGTGAATTCGATTAAGTTTTTTATGATTAGTACAAAGAGAGTTTGGCTAATTCTTAATCGAACCGCGATATTGCAAAAAACATGTCAGAGTTCAACCAAACTTAACTGAACTTTATTCCACCGACAAAGTCCTACTAAAAACTTGTTCGATTAGTTCGATTAATATAGTCTGGTTAAACTAATCGATGCATCGATAACTAAATTCAACTCCTTAAAAAATTCTAAGTATCATTTATCGATATTACCTATCACCTTGCTATTGATTATCGGAAACAATCAATATCCATCGATTACGTGTCGATTGTAAAAAGCTATCGATTATATCGAGTACGAAAAAAGACTAAAAACAATGCATATGCAAATATGCGCTGACAGATGCCCGCCAACTAACATGATAGAAAAACCTTTTGAAAACAGTAGACATCAAATTGCTAAAACATACCTGTTACAATTTTTTGAAGATCTTGAAGCATCAAAATCCAATCAAAGTTTCACACTTCTTCCTTCTCACCAATCAGCCAAAAATAGCAATCATCAAAACAAAGCAATAATCATTCTCGCTAAAGTATTTTAGAATCAAATGCAGATATATATGTTTTATTGGTGCATGAGGACAGTACACAGACATATCATTTTAAAACACTACCCTCCATTTCAACTTTGAAAACCCTCAATAAATACAGCAACAAATTTAAACATAGTCCATAGACCACATTGTCTACGATCCGTTTTATGTTCCTCCATCTGAATGCCTTTTAGCCAAACCGTGGGTACTCATACTTAAACATAACGTAATTAAATTTTCTTTTATCAAATCTTTGTGATCCCTTTATCAAATCTTCGTGCGACTGTCCATTGATGCTACGAATCTGCGAAAATTCGCGGCGCCTGCTCAACGGTAAAGTTCAAAGTTCGGGAAACGAAATATTGCAACATCATGAATATTTTTCTGGCGAGCAACTTCGCTACGTGAATTAACATAAGCCCCTGCGGGGCAATTAAGAAGAGAAATAAATTCTTACCGTCATCTCACCGCCAAAGCATTCGGCAGCGATCTGATTGGGATCGAAATGTTTAACTTCTGCATCGTTGAACAGGTACCAACTGTTCTCTTTGGGCGTGCTTCGATCACGAATGAAGCTGTAGTAGTGACCGCCCTCCGCTGTTCCCGTGTGAACAACTACACCAACCAGACTGTACCAATATCCAGGAATCTCGTCAGGGTCTGCAATAAGAAGGAAATAAAGAATTTGACATATTAAAAGCGACGTGTAACTTTTGCAATATATTTGTAGTATTCTAAAAAGACGGGGGCTACATTGAATGGATTGTATAGACAGGTTAAGAAACTATGAAAATGACTGCACAGTTTATTCCACGTTTTCTTATTCCGTCTTGAAAATGTCCTTCACAAAGAGTGACCTATTAAAATATTGCCATTCTATTCCCGGGTTTGTTTACGACGACAACCTATCGGAAAGTCTCCACGGAAACATTTCTCATACCGCCGTGTTCTTTGCGTTTGAGTAGATATTGTTCAGTGTAAGCAGCCATGTTCAACTTCAGGGGAAACGAGAAATGAGTGTTGACTTTTTCTTTCATCATAGTCACCATGTTGAAGGTGTACCGCATTGTGTTGAAACAAAGGACTTTGGGTAACGACTTGAAACACGCCCTAAATTTGGATGAAAGAAGACTTTTGAAAACACAAGAAATGGCTCACTATGACAAAAAAATTTATGCCCAATCACATAACTAGGACCCTATGTAACGACGGAAGAAAACACAATAAATGACGAAAGACTTGTGTCATATTTTCCAGAATAAATCCGTACCCATAGTGATGAGGAGAAAGTCATTTTATACCCCCTGGATTCCGTACCAAAATTCTTATACCCCCTGGATTTTCAACAATGATATTTTCACACCTCCTGAATTTGCATGTAGAGGATACGATTTTTAGAAGACATGCCCCCTGGGTATTCTATTTTCAGGCACACCCCCTGGATTTTCTTCTGATTTGTATGGACCCCTCTGGACGTGTCCGACTTCTTCAACAATCAGGGGGTATGGACCATTTCTGGAAAAAAGCCCATTCAAACTAAAAAAAGATCTTATCCAGAGCTAAGTTGAATCTGAGTTTACTATAGTTTTAAGAAAAAATGCGAGTTCATTATGGAAGATCTTAAGATTCTAAGATATCGAGATTTAAAAAATTGAAATTGTATCGTTGAGAGTTGAACCTTTCTTATTGGGAATATATGGACAGATTGAGCTCGTACGTGTTTACTTCGGTAGAGGGTTTACTTGATTAATAATTCAATAGCAATCGTAACAGCAGAATTAAACGATGAAAGCGTCTTGGGCACTCACCTTTTTTCAGCGCGAACTTTGGCATCACATTGAGAACAAGTGTATTTGTTATCTCCTTCAAGAACATCTTTCACCGTAACCTCATCCAACGATTCCTGATGGGGAAAGAGAAACAACTAGTAAAATATTTGAAACAGTTTGATGGTAGATGGCTATAGTAGGCAAACACCCTCAAAATCCCTGTCCGTATGTGGACAAAATTCTTGCTGAATTAAAAAAAGCAAAAGTAAAAAATATTCGTGATTTAACCCGTTCAGAATGACGAGCCGTTGAATGAACATGCTATAAAAAAATTGGTCCTATACCGTGGAAAGCAATCGAATTATTCTATTGACTGCAAGCGAAAAGTAAAATTTCAGTACAATTAATACGGGGAAATGAACTAAACGGCAACGACAACGCAGCGACAACTCACGTATAAGTTTTTCATATCAGCAACGGTACATCGGACGAAATAAAATTCTTCTTCAGTTTTTGAGACGTGTTGACAGTCCTATAATGTTTAAAGAAATGAAAATATAAGCAAGAATGTGAAAGCGTACATAATTTGAGGTGGCTTGGGTGATAGATATCTTGTATCGCAATTTATACACCTACTGAGAGCCAGACATACGGTCCTTGAGTTTGAAAGTGAGAGGGCCAGAAAAAATAATTACTGAGGAGGCGTAACTAAGGTTTGCGCCGATGCGGTGGAAATTTTAAATGTTGACCCGTCTCATTTGGCTAAAACCGCCATGCCCGGACTCCCCAGTGGCGCGGGCCCTGAGAAACATACGTTTTAAGGGCCGCAGTATCAAACACATCTTAAAATTAAGTCCTAGATTCTAAGAGGAACTCTTCTTACCAAGGATAGCACGTTATTGGTGATGACTCCCAGTAGCATGTCTCGTGTCATCTTTTTCTGGAAAAAACAAACAACAAAAAACAATTTTCATCAAACTCTCTGTCCCTTAAACTTTTTACCTCCTCACACAGACATGAGCACTAAAATTTATAGAAGGAACCAAGCAGAACATAGCATTTTGAAAACGTGACTAAGAGAGATTTTACAATTATTATATGAGGCTTCTGTGTCCCTGCTACTGTATCTTTTTGGTTAATTTTGTTTCTTCCATCCAAGCAGTCAGATTAGATGCTCAAAATAATCTTTCAGACTTACTAGATTGGGAGACATTTCTTCAATCTTAGAAACGAAATCAGTGAAGAATTCTGTCATATCTTTCTGCTCTCCCGTGTTTAGCGGTTGCTTATCCATACTGTACGCCTTGCAAAACGATTTCGGGTTGTATCTACAAGGTTGGAAAATCCAGGTCAAACTCAGTTAAAATTGCAGACATTAAAAATCGATTATTTAAGACCCATTACTCGAAAGCGGTTCAATTATTTCAAGTCAATTATTTCAATATGTGGATGTTTAAGTACCCAGTCATAAATCACAACGACGAACGCAGGCTAGTCCGACGACGACGAACGGATCTTTACAGCCTAATGCTTTAGATAGCGCACATTTCTACAAGCTAGTCCGGGGTACCAAGGTAGACTAAACCTGCGAGTAAATATCTCATTTGTCATTTTGTTCTAGAACAGAAAATCGTTCTAGAACAAGAGGGATCTTTTTGTCCTTGGTACACGGACTAATAGGGATTCTACGAAATCAGGACGGCAACACGACGGTAAAGTAAAACAGAAGCCGGTATTCCCGGTTAGAAAAAATTCTATTGCACAAGAAATCCCATGAGAGTACCTTTTTTATTTTCTCAATAGGGGAAAACGACGTGAGATGATTAACTTTCACGTCGTTGTAGAATTCTAAAACTTCTCATAATTAGGTAATTAAAAGTTTTATTCTCATGGGACATTTTGTGCAATATAATTTTTTTCTACCGGGAATACCGGTTTTTGTATAATTTTGCCGTCCTCATAGCGTTGCCGTCTCGATTTCGTAAAGTCCCTAATGAGTCTTGAGAACCTCAAACTGAAAACCTAATGAAATTATATATAGTTGATGCAGCAAGGAATAGCGTCAACCATTAAGTGAAAAATCTCAAATAATCGTAAAAACAAAAAAGGAAATACAAGAAATACGTACGCTTTACGACAGCTCAATTGCAAATATGCAAACATTTTCTGTACTTCACGTAAGATTCCCGAGTGCTTGACGTCATTAACAATGGGCGTCTCCAAAATGGCGGTCCGAGCTTCGGGAATCATGAAAAGTTGTTGAACGCACGAAGCCATGTAACAAGTCGCACCAAGATTGATTAAGCCAACATAACCTACGGGAGATCTCTCTTGTTCTAGCGGCCAGTAATTCCAACCGTATTGACTGTGAGTTTTGGTGCGCGCGTTGACCGAATGATGTTGCAGTAACAAGCCCTGGAGCTCCAGGTAAGCCTCCTTGGAACCACTGACAAGCTGAAGTAGCAGATCGAACGCTGCTTGTCGCGCAGCTTTCGTTTGACAGTGCGGCCGTGTAGTATCATCGGAATAGTCTTGAGGTAAATTGAACAAGCAGTGATGAAAAATGTTGCGCATCAGCTCGGAGCCTTGTATCGAGTTTTTGAATCCTGAATCGTGTTGTAAGAGGACGGTGCACGTTTGTAGAAGACCTATGAGACAGTGATCGACGAAAGAGGGAGTGTTGGCGTGATTGGTGCTGTCATCTTGGATGAAGCTGGACACCTGTAGGATGGCTGTTCGAACGTTGATGGTCTCCTCCTCCGGTTCTTCTTTGTATTTACTGATCAAGCGGCAAAGCAACCAGAAATAATCCTTGTAGTTGGACAAAGAAGAGTAGTAATTCAAGTGCTTGTCAGCCAGTTGCAAGCGTTGGATGGTCTGCATTTGGAGCTCGTTGCGAAGCGACACCAGTTCTTGAAGTTTGGACAGCAAAATGTTGAGAACTTTGTTTAGCACTGTTTGGCCACTGCTGATGCAGAGTTTGTATATTCCGCGCGATGCTTCGGTGCGAACGGATTTCTGAAATGATAAGCGGATCAATATGTGAACTTTATGACATCAGTTTGATGAAATTCTAGAAGCTTTGTGTGTTTGGAACCGTGTCAGACCGTGTAGACAACAGTTTGTTATGAGAGAGAGAGAGAGAGAAAGAACAATGTGCGTGACAAAACACAAAATCATTTTGGATGCAAATGCAGAAATCTACACAGTTAAACGCTTTTTTTCAATTAATTTAAACGTGAACGTTAGCAAAAACAAATATCTGTCGAGTAATAGTGACTGTTCAAATGAAACCAAGACTTACTTGGGGTGAGAAGAATATGATTTGTACGAGAAGTGAAGAGAAGAGAGGATGGTTGACCAGAGCCAGTCGTAAATGTTGACGCGTTGATAACCAACAGATCATGAACGATAAACAATGATACACCACTAAAAAGAGGTTGAAGAAGATCAAATACACGGGTGGTTTCAGGTAAGAAGATCAAATACACAGGTGGTTTCAGGTAAGAAGATCAAATACACGGGTGGTTTCAGGTAAAAAGACAACACTTAAAACACATGATTTCATTCTCACGTGGATAATTTTACATGCACATAAATGTAACAATGTGACAAGCACATACAAATTTCGAGTAAACACGTGCGCGTGATTTGCTCGCGATGAAGTTGACGAAAATCTTGGTTACACACGAAACAAACTACTATGGAAAGAGTACCTGATGCCCGGACATCTTGAGAACCGATTTGAGACGTTTCACCAGCATTTTCCGACACATATGTCAGTATGGTGATAACTCGTGTGATGAACACTTCTTCTTCCAACAGATCTAAGGTGTCCATGAACAACTAAAAAGAATGAAGGGAAAATCATGTATGCATCAGGAGGGAATGGGCTACCCTTAATCTATACTTTTCTTTGATTTTCTTTGTCTCATTAGTAGAAATAGAGTTCGATTTCCAATTCAATATCGAAGGAAAGGAAACTTCAACCAAAAAAGGACGCCGCATGTTTCACAAAATATCAGGAACTATTTTAACATGTATTATAGCGGTAGTCATTAAAGTGTGTTGCCAAAACAGAGAAATGAAACGTCACCTCGTTAAAATTATTGATAATGACAACATTTTCGACTTCAGTACTTCTGTAACGAGCACGAAAGATATGGCGCCGTGACGTCTTTTCCATAGTTTTCGTTGCTGAAGTTGCTGTTGTTGAAGGTGTTGTTGTTGATGTTGAAGATGTTGAAGGTTGTGATGTTGAAGTAGATGGTCCTTTGGGTGCGGAAAAAAATTATTCAAATGATGAAATGATGTTACCCAAAAGAATATACTTATCTCATTATAGAGACTTCCATCAGACCACATGAAGAAGTAAATGCAGCTTAATGCAATCTGACCCTTATCTAAATATTTCGAATTCTGTTAACCAAGTTCATATCGAAAAGATTCCTATCACCTACATCATCTACTTTTACGGCTTTAATTTTTCTCCGAATAAGCGAGTAGATTACTCGATGGTATAAAAGGAATTTTTCATATAATACCTGGCTGTTCTTCAGAAACGCTTTCACCGCGGGGCTTCTCCTCTTGTTCTTCTTGGTCGTATTGCACATTAACCAATCCCAAACGCGTCAAAATCTTTATAATGTACGCCAAAGCGTTCAAAGACCACTCGTCCAGATCCGTTTTCGGGTCCATCTCATCGCACAGAAACAAGGTCAACAGTTGTGCAACCATTCCAGTCTTGAATAGTCGCCGGACCCACTCGTTAGAGCAGTTATCGAACGGCGAGAGTTCGACGTCGGACAAAGAGCTATCGGAATCACCACTGAACTCACTGACCGACTTATTGATCGCACCGTTCATCAACGGAAGCGTTAAGCCGTCCAAGATTTGCAGGATGTACAAGAGGCGGAATTTCTGATCAAGACACAAGAGTTGTTTCCATTTGTTAGCGCTCTCGAAATCGCCCTGCATGATGCGATTTTTTATTTCCAAGTTGGTTGGCAATAACAGGATCAGATCCCAAGCGTTGTATAAAAGAAGGTCAGCCGGTAAAGGCTTGACAAGTTCATTTGGGTTATCAAAACTGTCTGTTGATTCTTCTAAGAGCGAAGAGTCGTCAAGTTTGCTTTCCATGAGGTTGGCCCAAATGTCTTTGTAATCGCTCAACTGACACAGTCGATACAAAACGTCCAGCAGGTTAAATAACAGCAGGAAGTTCTCTTCTTTCAACAGTTGAATGATGGGAACAGATTCGAAGTTGGGTGCTGGAAGGAGTGATGCGGGGATGCGTGAAGGGTCCATCATTCGATCTTTCCGTATGTTGGCCACTGATATGTACACAAGCTGAAAAGGTTGGAAACAAACAAACGAATGAATGTATAAACGGCACTCAACTCAATGGGATAGGTCTCGCAACTAAAAAGGCTTCAAAACTTGATTTAATGGCCACACCCAATCCCTTAGACATGAAAAGTACAAAAATAGAATAGCGCCACATTATCATCGTGTGGGACTTTAAAAGCAAAAACATCACCCCTAAACTAGATTGGTCAATTGTAAAACACTCTCGACCTTATATTCGAACAAAAGCAAAAAGTTTTTATTAGCAAATTATAATTCAAAAGACTGAACGTGAAACCAGTTATCACACCAATTATAACATAATTTTTTTTTGCTCAAAATTTTCATCTCATTTATAAAAGGTAGAAGGAATTTGTTTTTATTATAGTTAGCTGATGATTGTCATAAAGACATGGAACTCAGAGTTCTGACATGAATTTTTTTGATTTGATTTTTGAGCACTTTCGATAGAGAAATTCTACACAATCTTGATCTTAAAAGTCGCACTAATATATTCCATCTGGCAGTCAGTTAATTCTGCATATATACAAATAAACTTTTAAAAATTTCATGATAGATGCAATAAGGGTTTCATAGTAATTAACTCTTCAAAAAGGAACAATCAATGAATATCCTTTTTTTATTTACAGGTTCGGATACAGAGGTAGGCTATAACCGATGGAGGAGAGTGTACTAATTATCATATTACCTTATATGGAAACCCTAATTACTCTCCTACCTCCTGCAACCAAAAATCAGGCTCGGATACAGAGGTAGGCTAAAAAAGATTTACTCTCCTTGAATAAGTAGATAGCCTACCTCCTGTATGCGACACTGGTTTGGATTTAGGTTTAGAAAAACTGCGTTAAACGTAACAGAGCTATGGTCATAAAACTAAATCGATGTCTGTGTATAAATTAAAAAAATAACCTGTTGATCGCGTACGCCAAGTTCACCAAGCGTCTTAGTGTCCAAGTCAGGTGTTAATTCGTGACCGTGCGAGATCAAACGGAAGGGTGGTTTCAACAATGCGAAATTCTCTTTATTCAAACCGCTCTCTTCCCACTTCTGCGTCTGCGAAACACACCATGCTGTGACTTTGGCACGAAACACAGCCAACAAATCCACCCAATGCATTTTGAAGGTTGTCTATGAGAAACGTTTTAAAAGAAAATAAATAAACAAGCTGATTTTTACGTAAATGAATATCTTCGCCAGCAAGTCTGCATTAAAAATTAAATCTTCAATCGCAGCAGAAGATAAACTTCGCTTCCTTCTGATGGATTTCACAAACTTAAAAAAAATCATTAAAATCCCAATAAAAAGAAACCCCGCATTAGAGTGACACAAAAAATCTTTAACAACAAAAAACAAAAAGCCGACCTTTTCCGTCATCCCCATTGGCTGAACCAATATTTTGAGCACGTGATCTTTATTGCTGTGTTTTCGTATACGCTGATGACTTTGAATGTTTTTACCATTCAATCGCCACATCTCCAAGTGGAATGCAAACCTCTTGGAGTAGGTTTCCAGGTGGCTTCGCAAGATCTTCAACACCTGCTGTATGATGCGTAGGGATAGCAAACAGTTCTAGAATTAACCAAAACAAGAAAGTGTTTATTTAAATGAATTTTTTTTATGAATCTTCGTTTTAAACCCCCATAGCAATAGGATAGTAGCAGCAATAATGCTAAATATTGAATTGATTTAGATCAAATTCCACCTCGAACTATCGAATCTGGACAAATAAAACGTAACTTTTAAGTAGTAAACCTACAAAGATCAGTAAGAGAGTGAGTGGTCTATTTTTATGTATCTTTTAAAATGCTTTACCGGCATTTTACCCAGAGCATTGTTACATCAATCGGGCTTATTTCGATCAAATCCTGTTCCTGGCATACTTTTCAACCAATAAGATTTAAATATTGCGAGTGGAAGAACAAACATTATGGTTTAACTCACTAAAAGATTTTGTTTACTGATTACACATATTTAATCTTTAGTAAGTGTTCTGTTTTTCCCCAACTGTGGCGTCATGCCGTGGCAAAGAATTGGGCTTTGAGGATATAGGATATCTAAGGGGTAAGAGTTTGAAGACCAAGAATATCCAGGGGCAGGTTTCTAAATTTTCAATATTCTAGGATATCTTGGGGGTAAAAATTTGAACACCAAGGATATCCAGGAGGGTTTAATTTTTTAACATGGATATCCAGGGGGGCTGGTGTTCAGAAATATCGACATCCTCAAAAGAGAGGGGAGATACAGATTTTTTGTTTAAGCCCATTTCATAAATAAAGTACCCGTAAAATTGTAGTGATGTATTGCAAGTGTACCTGTTCTAAATTCCGGACAGCTTCTTGAAGAACACAAGTGCATTTTTTGATGAATTCCTTCTCCTTCTTGACGGAACATTCACCTACTGAAACAACATCATTTTTTTAAAGTAACTGATGATCCCAACCTATTATCTCTATAAAGCAATTCTATCAATTAATTATTTTAATTATACGAATCAATAAAAACATTTTAACCACTAAGTCTTGAAATGATCATACAACATTTTATGTTAGATTATTCAAAAAAAAGAAATATTCATTCAAAAAATGACTTTTTTCCATTTATACAGAAGGAAAAATATACGAAACTAATTATAGTCATGAAGCAGCATTTATCCATTTACAAACACCGCTCGCTTTTTGTCTAGTCTGCTGCGTCTGAATAGTTCTCCAACGCATTGGAAACCACCAATATGTCTGTTTTTTTTATGTTTGGTGAGAGCGTAGACAATTCAAACAAAGAATAAAAAATTTGTAGGTTGAAATTCTACTTTTTGATGAACATAAAATGAAGTAACACCACGTGTTTAATAATTTTTTTTTTGTTGAACAGATATTTATTGTTGTTGAATATCGCTACCGTAAACATTAAGTCTTACTTGATAAATAGAGATGGTTGAGAGTGTTGATGGTTTCGTTGGCCACGTGTTTACGTTCAGCTTTTAAAGCTATATTCCATAGTTGCTGTGTTCCAAGAGTAGACTAAATGATGATGATGATGATGATGAAGAGAAATGAATTAAAAATATCAAGGAGCCCTCAATTAAGAAGGATATCACAACTTTCTTTAAACCACAGGGACACTTCAATTCAATTTAAATCTTTCTTAAGGTACAGTTTGAAAGTAATACGGCATGCACAGCATACAGCACCAGCCGCATTTCAGGGGGTACCTGGTTTGTTCAGATTCGTTACATTGATGCTGGCTTAAAAAAGACAACTTGTGTTAAAAGAAAAATGTTTATTATATTTTTGTTAAACGATTTAAGATCTATTTTGGGGAACTAGAAAGCCTCAGTTCTATGAGATTCAGGGGTGCCTAAAAAGGATTTCCTTAAATTACAGGTGTCAAATCACAGGGGGTATCCACTAATGTGTGTTCTTTAGGGGGTACCTATTCACAGGGGGGTACCTACGAATGTCTATTTTTATGGGGTACCTGGATTTCAGGGAGGACCTAAATTCTTAAAGGGGGGGGGGCTAAAACCTTGAAAGGTGCCATGATACATAATATCAATGTTATCTTATGGAACGTTCTCTTGCTGTATCATCCTATTGCAAAGTGAGATTGGGTTTAAAAGTGGGTGAAAACATTTCCGACGGCTTACACAAACAAAAACAGGATTCTTTCCCCTGGAATTTTGCTATAAAAAACTGTTTTCCACTGCCCCACCACAACGCTTCCTGTTGAACCCAATATTAATTTTCAAAGTTGAGTAATTCAAAGTCCCATTGAAGTCAATTGTAGTGTATCTTTCAATTGGGATCCCCCACCGTGGTTGGGTCCGACCGGGAAATTTCTTTTGGAAAATAGAGATTCTTAGATCAGCTGAAACAATTCTGATTTTAAGCATTTTGAAAAAACAATTATAGAAATATCTAACTTTTTGAATATGTATGTAAACAACAAAAACTCTCTGAATTTTCCAAGTTTTCCCTGACCGCTGTGAACCCTGATAAAAGGATATCTATTTAGAAATGACAGACCTCTTCACTTTCCGCTTCTTGCTGATCGAAGGGTGATGCATTGGAGAGGCGAGTTAATGCGAACAATTTCTGAAACAGGTTCAATCCTGTCAACGTCATCTTCTCTGCGTTCAACTCTGGCAACTGCAAACACAACAAAAACAAACATTCATTATATCAAAGAAAGTATTGAAAGGGATCATTCAGTCTTGTTTTCACACCTCGCATTTTTTAGGAGCTAGTTGTTTGTTTGTTAACCTTGGATAAATCAATACATGACACGAAACACAAAAAACATCATTATCAACTTTTGAGGAAAGGAAGAAAAGAGAAATTAAACGTTACTGTATTGTAATCCGAAATTACAACGATACCTTTTTCACAAAGATGTGTTTGAAGGAGTCTAAACCAAGGGCATGGAGTTCTTCGCTGTTGGTTTGTTTCAAAAGCCAACTGAGTATCATGTAATGATAGTGGTCTGGTAGACACGTGACCAAACAATACCATATGCAATCCACCTGTTCAATATTCAACCCTATGTGAGGTGTAGAAAATACATATGAGATAGATGAAAGTTTGGTGCTTCAGAAGTTGGACAGTGGAGCACTAAATGTAATGCCGGTAAAACCTGTTTTCCACAAAATTAGCTGAGATGAATTTTCTGCTAGTGTTAAAGCTAAGACTACACTGAACAATATTTACAGGCGCTCGCAATGCAATTTAGATTGCGTTTCAAACGCCTGAAAAAAAAACGTGTAGCAAGGTCATTTTTTCTGCAATCTTTTATTCAACGCAATAAAAAATGAAATAAAAGTTGCGCAGGCTGCAATTTTTTCTGCAATAAAGAAGGGAATTTTTCTTCATGTTTGCTCTCTTCTTTTGTTCTATTGTTTAAAATACTCGAAGAGCACATGTTTTCGAATTTTTTTGCTGTGCAACGCGATCGTTGTATTGCACGCGCATGAAAAAATTGCTCAGTGTAGCCTTATATTTACTGCTAGAGAAGAACCTCACAAAATTCATCTCACACAGCAAAATAATTCTGATGAAAAATGGGCAGAAAATACGTACCCTGGTTTAGGGGCGTACGAAACTGTTGGGCTACTTTACATAGGTTCTCTCGGTAAACCTTAATTGATTCAATCACAATTTGTCATACATGCATACACACATACGAAATCGAATAGGTAAAATCTGTTTACGTCAATGTTTAACCGTTAATTCTAGCTATATATAGCAAATACGCAATCATTGTTTTTGTACATTAAATTAAAAACAACCACTCACTACAATGATCTGGTGTGATATCGTTTGAATACATCGACGTCAAGAAATCTAAACGCCCTTGAATCTCATGTTCCAAATCGATGTTGCGATCAGAATCCTCGTGATCCTTGCTTTCAATCCAACCCTCGATAAACTGTTTCAAGTTGGTAAAGAAGATGTTCATCAGGCTCAAATCTTTGAAAGCCCACTGTAAAAGTTTGGACGCGTCCGATGAATTGTTGGAGTGAGGAAACATGCTCAAGATTTTCGGTAGTATTTTGAACGATATGATGACAGCTCTGCAAAAAGACAGGAAAATCATAAGTAATGAAGGATTGAAAAATAACAAAATTTTGAGCAAAACAAGTGATACTTTTATGGACCTACCTGGTTATAAAATTAAATTAACCCTAAAGGCCATAATAATGAACGAACGAATGAATGAATGAGCACAGCTCAATTAATAGGCAAATTACAGCCATTATACCAGGGAAAGAGAACCTTTGTCTGTCTGATGAATGTGAGTATCTTTAAAAAATTCATATCATAGGTATCCAGATGACCATCTTTGTGCAAAAAAATCAGAAAAAATAATGAACCAATTTTGAGAAAACCCCCAAAAACCTCTTTTTCAGGCCGTTTTCGGCCAAAGTCGGCCGCGAATTACTCCGTTACATTCGAGGGTTTTTGAATACCCATCTGTGTGCAAAAAATCAGAAAAAATTAAAGACCCAATCTTAACAAAAGCTGGTAACTAACGAACTAACTAACGGACAAAGGTTAATTTATAGGACATCTGGGTAGGTCCAGAAAATTTCATCTCATTCTTTCGCTCTCCCCCACCTATTAAAACATTATTTGAGTGAGATCATGAAACACAACACAAATACACTACGATGATGAATTATTGATTAGTTTACCCAGCAGACACGAAATGATCTCACGTCAAAAGAACGTTGTGTGTCTGCTGGGTAAACTGGGTAAAATACCATTTTAAGCCAAATAAGATTTTTCCGGGAAAAACTTTTTCGGTCATTTTTTTGATAGACCTTACCCTCTAACGTTAACCAAAAAATCAGGAAAAACTAATGAAGCAATTTTGCATAAAGCCCAAAAAACCCTATTTTTAGGCCATTTTTGACCAA
>JAUJPO010069012.1:0-12006 GCA_032270745.1 Tiaropsis multicirrata
TCTATAATTCGAATCTCTCTGTAATTCGAATAGATTATTTTCCCCCTTGAAATTCGAATTAGCGAGAGTCTACTGTAATTGTAATGGTTTTGAAAACAACATTTTACTCATTTGTTGCGGGTTATTTATCTCAACGTATTCTTCTTTCGCCGTTATTCTTTTTAATTTTAAACACCCTGTTCTTCAATTTATATATTTTTATTCTCTTTCAGGTCTAAATAATAAAAATTCAAAAGTAAAAATAAACAAAAAAACTAGAAATGAATTTTATTCGAAGAACATTACAACATTATCAAAGAACAAGTAGCCCGCAACTAAAACGCTATCTATCTTCCGAATATTCTCATGGAGAGAAAAGCTATGCCTGGATGCTAGTCTTTCCTGTTGCTACGTTCGGTCTTGGAACATGGCAAGTGCGTCGCTTAGAATGGAAAAAAGGTTTAATCAAAGACATGAAGGAGAGAACACATTCACCTCCCTCTTCTTTTGATACAAGAGACATGTTAATACCAGGGCGTACTGCCCAAATGGAATACAAACCAGTTTTTGTTGAAGGTATTTTCGACAATACTAAAGAGATTTTGTTAGGACCACGAACCAGAAATGACAAAACCAACCGAGACCCTACTGGATTAATCACTCACGGTAAAGCTGAAGTTGGCTATCACATTGTGACGCCTTTTATACTGGATAACGGTGAACGAATCTTAATCAACCGTGGTTGGGTCACTAGTAAAAGTAAGGACCAGAAAACAAGACCTGATGGTCAAATTACAGACCGGGTTCGCATCTCCGGTTTAGTCCGTAAAGGTGAGGGAAGACCTCAATTTAGTCCCAAAGTCAAAGAAGACAGTTTGAACTGGAATTATTGTGACGTGTATGGTTTTGCAAACATTTTAAATACACTACCTTTGATTATTGATGCTGATGATAAGAGTACGGTCCCGAGTGGACCAATTGGTGGCCAGACTCGTGTAATATTACGTAATGAACATTTAAATTACGTCATCACTTGGTACTGTCTCTCAGCTGCTACTTTATTGCTATGGTTTCAGTTACGTAAGCGACCCTCTGCCATGTTTAAAGGTCCAAAGACCAAAGAAATTTAAGATGTGATGAAGAAAGGTGTTTGTAAAATTTGTAAATTATGTGGCCCCTATTGAAGAATTTGATTAGGAATTTGGATGCTTTTGATTTCGCTTTTATTGATGGAGTAGACTATGGATACTATAGAAATTTTACAGACAACTTGTTACAATGTTAGGTTTTTTCATTTTTTGTCATGTTGTTAGATTTGTTTTGTTATCCAAATTATTGATAAATTTCCATCTCTCGATAGAATCAACTTATTTAATTTGACAATTCCATAATGAATTTTTATAGTATTTCATTGAATTTTTGAGATATTTTGTTTGGCCAATAATTGTATGATGTACATAGATTGTATGAAATAGAATTGGCTATTGCTATTACGTCACGTTGTTGCCATCGGACATTCTCCAGCTCACCTCATTTCTTTCACAGTATATCATATCTGAATAGAATAATGAGTGGCTAGAATTAGAAACTTTTAACCTAAATAGAAACTTTTAACCTTAATTGTATTTCACGTTTTACAATCTTCAAGTTGAATTTGAACCCCCTGAGAAAAAAAAATAGAAAGAAAGAAATTCTTAACCTTTGTATCTATGTAAAGGGTGAATTATTGACCCATACAATAGTAACTCCTAACCAATTACGTTCTGTTTTGTTCCAATCTTTCCATTTTTTTGTGACCCCCAGTGGAAACAACCTCTATTACTACCTTATAAAGAATACATTGTTTATGAAGAATACGACGATGTTTTAAAGTTTGTGAGAATCCTTTTTCAGGACGACAATTACGCCAACACATTACGTCAACTTGTGTCGTTGGAGAAGTTTGAGAGATATTGTACTCCAAGAGAGTGTTTTAATTTAAAAAACGTACTTTAAGCATGAATCATATGCTGTCTTGCTATCGGTTCGGTTGAGAAATCTAACATCTCTTCGAGATGTTGGTTTTCCGAAATTCAACTGGTGTCACAACCAACAAAATTAATTTTAACTATTCCTAATTTCTTTTTAGAGATAAAATAGACTAATTATATACAAACCTTATTAACAGAATAACTTAAATACTAATTCAATCCAAACATTCTTTTTGGCTCGTTGTTGGTACTTGGTGGTTCTGTTTGTTTGTGTTGTACCATTTGGTAAGTAATGATCTTTGGAAAAATCTTTCCAAATCTGAATTCAGTTCAAATGTTGTATATCAAAATCAAATTCTTTTTCGAATATCATCAATTAAATCAAAGTTTTCGTTGTAAACCCTTCATAAATCGAATACGACTGTACTTGACTTATGACGGTATGAGTGTACCACCCTAAGCTAAGGAATTGGCCTATAAAATGTAAAAATAAATTAACCTACGAAAATCATAGCGCTAATTTCGCGAATTACTTCCGTAGTTGATTGTCGGTTCTTTGATCTCTATTTCGGACAAATTGAAATTTCTTTTCTCCACCTCGAAGACTTTCCCTGATATATTCATGGAACCCAGTGAATAATGAATCCCTTTTGACTTATAGACTGAAAACTTTTATTATTGTAGAACTTTACGAAGTCATCATGGATGGAAACAAAACTGTTGGTGGGTACAAAGCAGAATTTGTTGACCCTCTTCCAGAGGATTTGAAATGTTTGGTTTGTCATCTGGCGTACCGTGAACCAATACAATTGACGTCATGTGGTCACCGTCTATGCCTAAGATGTTTCAAAACCCTAGAAAAACACTATCAATTAAAGTATGATGAATTTTTTACTTGAATGATTGGTATCCGGACATTACCCTATGATCCGATCGTTCTGTTTGGGTTAATAGCGAGGTTACGTTAAGCGAGATAAATCGAAAGAGGACGATGGGTTGTCCCGCGCAATTAAGGGCGTCTGATTGGCTAGATTTTGCTGGATCACCCTCACGGCTTGCTATCTGCCATCCTCCTTCGGTTTATCTTGCTTAACGTAACCTAATGTTTGTTAGGGGAACAGTCCATCAAGGAACTGTCAGGGAGCTACAGTATCAATGTTCTGGAATCGAACCTGTCCACAATGATATAAATGTTGGATCTTATTAGACAAGTTAAATATTTTGATTTTGAATTTCAGTGATATTAGGCTTTTCCAGGACGAATCTCTACCCACCTTGTCGAGGATTCAAACTCTTACCCCTGGATATCTCCTAGGATATTGAAAATTTCAAACCCCCTGTATCTCCTATATATTCTTAACAGTGGGTTCGGATTTTGAATTTCAGTGACATTCCTCAACCACATGTTTGTGTCAAGCAGTCCGATCTAATTAATTTCAATTTCTGTAAAAGCCCTAAACTATTTTTGGAATCGAGTAAATCAGTAATTCCATTTTTGTAATCAATAACTTTATTTTCTTTTTTAGCGGTGCACCGGTGTTATGTCCATTGGATAAATGCTTCATCGATAGCTCTCAGGTATGCTAAAACCCTGCATATCGAACACGAATGGAATTCAAGCCATACTTCTAATATTCTATGTGATAAAACCAATTGTTATTTCCGCACCATTATGGTCTGCACATTTTCTCGACAATGAGCCGACAAGAGACACCCAATTTCTTTCTGACTGACAATGAGTCGACAGAGAAACACCCAATTCCTTTCTGACTGACAATGAGTCGACATAGAGACACCCAATTTCTTTCTGACTGACATTGAGTCGACAGCGAGGCACCCAATTTATTTCTGACTGACAATGAGTCGACAGAGAGACACCCAATTTATTTCTGACTGACAATGAGTCGACAGAGAGACACCCAATTTTTTTCTGACTGACAATGAGTCGACAGAGAGACACACAATTTCTTTCTGACTGACAATGAGTCGACAGCGAGACACCCATACGTTTATACGTTAACTTATCCCATCAAGTCACTTGACACAGTTGCAACATTCTGGTATCAATCGGCCTCCAGATGCAATTATTAAACTTTAATTCTCACTTCAGGTATCCATGGACACAGTAATTGAGCGCAAAGTTTTGAGTCTTCTGGTTAAATGTGATGACCACCTCACTGCTGGTTGCTCGTGGACTGGTGCATTGAAACAGCTACAGGTTATTAAGTTACTAATATTTCCCATGATCTGATATGGTAGTATACAATTACTCAGCTCAGCTCAGTCGATGTCCAGGCCATACACTCATTAAATTATCCAAATGGATGTCTTCAAAATATTCACTTAAGATTACCGACTCGTTTATTCGAGTTTTTGTTCAAAATTTCCCCTTGATAAAGATTCTTCTTCGCATTTTCAAACTCTTCTCTCTTCGTTTTTCAGGATCACATGATAGATTGTACAATGCACCCTAATGAAGAAAAGGTTTGATGACACCTTTAAAAGTATGTCCCAGTAAACATAGAACGCCAATTTGTCGCCCGAATAACGTCAATGTTAAAACTTTAATGTTTGGATGGGTCCAAATTATTATTTATTGATAAATCTTTGTTGTTTTTTGCCTGGACCCATCCAAACATTAATGTTTTAACAATGGAAAGGCAATCATTAAAGAGTTTTAAAACGTCAATGTCATTCAGCATATTTTGCCCACGCTTGTCTCACACTTGAACCATAGAGTTTTTAGATTTTTTTAATAAAGCTAGAGTATATTAGGTCAAATATGGCTGAAATTGATTTTTCTGGAAAGGTTTTCAACTTGGCCCGTTCAAACCCAATATTATACACTCCTTAACATTTATCTTTGCAGACCAAGGATGTCACGAACCAATCAGAAAAGAGCCTGTTGCAAAAGCTCATGGATCGACTTCAAAGCAGCGAAGACGCTACAAGAAAGTTAACGGCTCATCTGGAAGATTACAAAGTCAACATTAGTAAAGAGATCGAAGCTTTAAACCAAGGTTAGATTTTTTTAGAACTACTTTATTGCATGAAAATCTCGCGGTTTCGCAGTCGAGTTCGAAAATCCGCGAACTTAAAATATCTCAAGAAATTAGATACTATTGACGATATAATAGATTTAGATCGGATTTAGAAAAAATGGATTTTAAATAGTTAGATTTTAAAATTAAATTTTTACAATTCATACAACTCATTTTCTTATCTGTAAATTCTTTTTCAAAAGGGTTAAACGTGATGACGTCATCAATAAAGAATATGGAAGCTGCGAGAGCTCCAAACAACATGGGTGCCAAATATTCCGCCCTCGAAAGTAAAATCGACTCAACCATTGTCTCAAGCAGAGAATTGTCAGTAAAACTGGAATCCAAATTTGACCTGGAGACGTACAATCAATCATTAGTGAAAACGAGACAAAATTTTGATGCACAATTTGAAAAGTTGGAAAGAAATATGAGAAAGTTAGAGCTTGAGCTAAGGGAATCTTTAGACGGAGTAAATATGAATACGACGACAGCCTTGGATACAGTTGGAAAGAAGCAACCAACAACACCTGCTCCGTTGATGGATGGTGAATTCCCTGAAGCCCGAATGTCTAGTTTGGAAAAACGAATCGGGACTCTAGAGCTATTGAATCCCGTTTCGGGATTTTTTGCTTGGACGTTACGTGATTTTGATTTGTTCCAAAGCAAGATGTCATCAAGAAAGCGAGGCAAACTGATGACGTCTTGCTTTGGATTTGAATGCCAAATTTTACTTTATTGGACAGACTTGTCTCATCACGATCAACTCGGACTGAAGTTGGAAGTTGTCAAGCGCACGCCGATGACGGTCGGTTATTTACCATTCTTCTGCGACGTTGTGGTGTCGCTGTTAGGTCGAAGTTGTGACCCGGTTATGACCAGAAAAATAGCATATTCGGATTTTGAACCCGCTGAAAATGAAGACGTGATGCTGCGTGCGACGATTCCAGATTTTCTTTGTTTACCTCAGCACCAATCGTTCATATTCGACGACGCACTGAGGTTGTTTGGTTTCTTCAAACCATTCGACCCATCGATGACTCTGGCATCTTAGATCAAGGGGTTGTGGTGTTAGTTTTATCAAAAGGAACGATGTGTTATCTGGTTGAAATGGCTATTTTTGGGTGTCATATAGTCAATGACATTTTTCGTTTTCATACCATATAAATTCGTTGTTTTCAAATGCTGTTTTCCTTCTTCATGTGACGTGATAGCTACAGCTGGTCCAGAACAGATCTTGCGGTCGTTTTGATGATATGTATGCACGGGACTTTTAAGTTGAGTTTTAAGTTATAATGAATGGATTTCCACATCAGATATAATGAATGGATTTCCACATCAGATTGGTTTGTATTACTACTGCATGATGGTTTTTTTTACTAGGATGGGAAGGGACCGAATTACATTGAGTAGTTAGTCTACAGTTTGCTCATAACTTATAAGATCAGTTTTCTTGTAGTTTCTTTGTTCTTTTCAAGTCGATCTATGAGCTTTTGTAGAAGGCTCTTTTCTGATTGGTTCGTGACATCCTTGGTCTGGAAAGATAAATTCTAAGGAGTGTATCATATTGGGTTTGAGAGGGAAATTTTTGGAATCCCTTTCAAGGAAAATCCACTTCAGCCAATTTTGACCTATTATGCTGCTACTCTCTAGCTTTATTAAAAGAAATCTATACCAGCTTCCCCTGGGTGTAACAGGCGTTGTGTTTCTTAGCAGGTTCGCATGTTTGGGAAACTCCAAGAGAGCAAGGGAAGATGTTTTAGTCATATTTTAGTCATAATGATATTTCTTTTCCCAAAAAATATTTTGTAAATAGAAGAAAAAAAAGTTCATTATTTTTAACTAGAGATAATATATTTTAAGACGGATTTTTGACAAACTTTATAGCTTTCGATTTCGATTATTTTTTTAAGTCTAGAATTTTTAATAAATTTTTAAAAATTTCTGATATGATATGTAGCCTGGTTGATAGGTATATATTTCTGCGTTAATATTATTGTTTAATTTTGTTTATTGTGTTTCTTTTTGTTTAATATTGTTTATTGTGTTACTTTTTGTTTAATATTGTTTATTGTGTTTCTTTTTGTTTACTACAGGGTGACTGCTAAGTCCTGGAAAGTCCTGAAATAGTCAGTCTGGGTAAACCATCCCTGGAAAATAGTTTTGGAAAGGTTCTGGAATTTAAAAATATGAGTCAAGCGTAATAATAACTTCACGAAGTACTTTAAGGGTACAAATCTTTGCGGTTTCTTTTGCTTTATAACAAAAGACTATTGTTTTAAAGCAATAAAAAAGCGAAGATCCGCCAGAAATCCAGCAAAGGTTTTTACCCTTAAAAATAGATGACAGTTTTAGCCAATCTGAAAAAGATAAGATCTTAGTTTTCACAATTATAACTTTGTTGTATCTCTTTGTGTTCTTTTTCAGAAGAATAAAGAACTAAGAAAATAAATAGAAAACAAATGAAAATGACAATAAAGATCAACAATGGTGGTATTATAATGTTTCTGCTGAGGTAAGACTCATCTTTAAATCCCAATTTAAGTCCGATTTTACTCTTTCTCTGTCTGTTAAGTGTATTATAAAAAGGTTTTTATCATATAATATAAACATTGTATGTTTGTTTTAATACCAAACATTATTAAAGTAAAGTTTCTTTGCTAATTGCATTAGCTCAATCAGGCAGAACTGTTTCTGCTGTTGATTAATGAACTTAACACAAAACAGAACAGTCGTTTGGACTTTCCATTCCAGTCTCTTAAGAAAAGCTCATTTTCAGTACAAAATTATACTTGATTGAGAAGAAAAAGTTTGTAATAATTTCTGTTTGTAATTTGCATCATAGTACTTTGATTGACTTGAAATTTCGAAGACCTTAAAAGAATTTTTATAATAACTGCCAGTGGAAAATTCGGTGACACCTTATTTGCTTATCATGGCTATAAAAGTCTCGTTTTCACATTGATATTAAAGTAATCGCTAACGAAACAAAAATGGTAGATTTATTTTGCTTTACATAACATATAGAACTGAACATTTTCAATATGGAGCGGTCTGTGGTGGTTTATTTATTGGCATGGGTGGCGCTTTGGAGCGGTGTGATTGGTTTATTTCAAGCAGGACATGATAAAAACAATGAAATGACACGAAAGTCTACTCAGAACCGTAACTTTGTAGACAATGCTTTAAGATTCACTCGAAGTTATATACCAAAACCTTACATGAAGACAGAACACAGTTCTAAAATGGATAGAATTTTGGACCCTAACAGTAAGAGGGATGAAATTATCACCAAGAAGGGAGTGAGTGGAAATCCTCAAGAAGTCCATACGCATGACACGTCGGATATTTCTAAACGACAAAACATGGAGTTAACAAAATCGCCGTTAAAACTTCACTCTACTCAGGCTAAAATCAACAAAAGAAATAAAATGGATTCCAATTCACACACATCACTGAATTTAGATGTAAAATCGCTAAACGAAATCGAGTCACTGAATCCACTAATTAATCTTATACGAAATTCGACAAAAAAATCAAATACTATTAGAAACAATATCCAATCAACAAATGACCATTTACAAAACTCTACACAATCACGTGATGTCATCAACAAGAGACAAGAAATTGATTCAAGTTTATCCAATGCTTTTAGTGAACTACAACCAGAAGGTACACCACATGTCGTTAGCAACGCTGATAGTTCTGCCAAGAAATTCAAAATCTCACAGAAACTTGTTAACAAACTATCGGCTTTGAAACTGTCCGGTAAAAATGAAGTGATTACCCTACCCGGTGTTGTAAATGTATACGGACCGCCCCCAAAGAAACTCGGGATGCCACAAGCTCAGGAACCGTTAAATGTCGTGGCAAGTCCACACTTAACCAAATTTAATTCGTACCATAAATTTAGTTTGCTGCCACAAACCTACAAGGGTGGTTTCACGCCAACAAACTTATATGCGGGGCGGAAACCAATGGAAGTCAATACAGGCCGCCCTCAGCATTTGTTTCTGCCGTTCTCTAGACATCGACACGTTCATCGGAATCCTTTTTCAGCATTTTTGAAAGGAGTACCGGCTGCATCATCCATAGGTTTCCTGAATAACGCGCATCTACTTAATGGTGTAGGTGAAGTACCTTTTTTAACGCATCGCCGTGCTCCGGTGATGACTAGATTACCTGTATATAGATCACAAGCTTATCGTGAAGAAGCAGCGCTCGCGCGGGAGGAGCTACCTTACGCTTCTCAACGACAGGGACATCTTTCTCCGGCTATCATCGAGCAAATGCAATCTGCCAACGTACACCCAAGAGAGATTCAAGGTGGACCGCCTGTGGAAAAATTTTTGCCTGGCCGCGAACTCACATTGGGTGCGAACGAGGAATTAGATTTAGCTCATTTGAATTTGAAGCAGGGTCATTTACGAACCATACCCACCAGTAACGAAATATCAACAAGTTTGAAGGAACAACTTGCAGAAGAAGCCGCACAAATGCGTAACCCAAACAGTCCGGGCGTTGAGTTATACAACACGCCCACCTCGCCCTCCTCAATATCATCAGCTCACCAAGAATTAACTAGTCAACAGATTGAACGGAATCCAAACACGATACAAAGTCCAGATTTAACAGCCGAAGCCTCCACCCGTGACGCTACAAACACTGCGGGTTGGGAGCAGCCACACACCGACATCCAGAATACAGGACAGCAAATATCACAATATAATAATTTCAATGTGGATGGCAACATGATACCACCACAAATATCTAATCCGACAGTTACAGATCATTTGAATAGCCTAGGAACGGTGCCAGTACTAAACCAAGATGCTCATGAGGGTGGTCATTTAGGGGCGTCTGAAGACGTTAACGCCCTCTCTCAAAATCACTTGACTGAAGGTCTTAGTTTTGGTGAACATAATGAAGAAAGTTTGGTTGATGGAAGTCACCATTATAGTGAGTATTTTAAAAGTGGGCGTGACAGGCTGTTTGATGGAAGTCGTCATTGTAGTGTAGTTGAGGATATCTTCAAATTATCCGATTATCGGCTAAATAACTGATAATCGGCTAACTAACCGATAATATATCGTATAATTAGCCGAAAAACTAGAAAAATGTCTATTTCTGGCGAAATTTAAAGAGTTGCGTACTATTTCATAAAGATATGATTTGCCTAATGTCTGAAGAATGTTCCTGCCAAATTTTGAATTTGGGTCAACTCTTGTTGAGGAAATATCTCACTTTTTGCTTCTGCGCATGCGTGTAGCAAAAAATGTACTGATTTTTGCCGATTCAGCAAATTTTTGCACACGACACTATCGGAAAATTAGCCGATTATCGGTTAGTTAGCCGAGGGAATAAAAATCATTGAATATCTCTCTTTTTGGAGTTGAATGTAAGATAAATTTTGTTGGGAAATATTCTTTTGTATTAGGAAAATGAGGCAGTGGGGTAAAATAGACGCGACTACCTTTGAATTTCCTACGATTTCTATTTAATTTTTCGATAATCGGTTACTTAACCTATGAATTAGCGGGAAATTAGACGATAAGGCTAACTAACCGATAATCGGCTAATTTGAAGATATCCTCGACTCTTATAGTGAATATTTTAAAAGAGGGTGTGACAGGCGGTTTGATGGAAGTCACCATTATAGTGACAGGCGGTTTGTTTTTTGACAGGTTAAGAAATGCCAGTTGATGTTACTAGATTCAAAGTATATCTATTCCATACGTAGTACAAATTTTCGGGTCTTCGCTTTTGTGATTGTAAAATCGATTATTATTGTTAACTCTAAACAATCGACTGACGTAACGCGCGTTGTTGTTTTTCGTTGATTGGTTTGGAAACTGCAAATGTTTTGCAACCTCAGCCTATCTTTGATTCGGCAATATAACTCTTTTTTAAACCGGTACATTTATTTCTTCAAGCATCATTTAGCTAACAAACTTTGGATTAACAGCTTTAAAAAAGATCCTGTGTAAGACTTTTACGAAAAAGAACTATGTTGTACGAGGCTTTTTGGTGCCAAATAAACAATTACGTCCATTAACTTTAATATATATGTAGTGCGTAATGATTGTAAATTAAAAGACTGTAGCAACTGTTAATCCCATCTGATTCGTTTCTACTTTGTTAACTTTTGTTTTTTTTCAGTGAAAGCTCACTGTCTACCTAATCCTTGTCGCAACGGTGCTTCATGTACTGCATTGAATCATGGGTATTCGTGCGAGTGCACCATGGGATACAAAGGGAAGCATTGTGATGGTAAGTGTGTTATCTAAATCTACTACACTGCGAAAGAATTTTCTTTCTATCTGCCTGATTCCCGGAGGATTCCGCTTTTTCCTTGCGCAGTACTATGATCAAAGAACCTATGGAGGTGTCTAGTATAGGCTAGAATGATATCTGCCTGATTAAATTTGTATTACTACCATGGCTCTGACTGGGGTTTTAGGTCCCCCCTAAGAATTTTTGTCCCCCTGAAATCTAGGTACCACCTGTGAATAGGTAACCCTAAAGAACACCACATTAGTAGGTAACCCCTGTAATGTGGCATCTCATGTAATTTAAGGAAATCCTTACTAAGCACCCCTGAATCTCATAGAATTGAGGCTTCCAAGTTTCTTAAAAAAGATATTGGATCATTTAACAACTTGACTTTGCTACTGAAGTTTCTTCAGCCCCCAGATCTTATAATAAGAAAAAAGGTACCCCCTGCAGCGTTTCTTAAGAAAATTTTGGTTATACTTTTGAAAAATACATTTTTATTAAAAGCCCTCTGTTCGAAGGTGAAGTGTAATTAATATTTTAAAGTGATTCAATATAACTTTTTATTAACAAATAACTGTGATATTATATAGAAAAAACTTTGAAATTAATCAAAATTTATAATGAATTGGTGTAAAAAGAGTTAAAGCTCGTCTTTCTTATTTTAATTTCATTTTTTATTTATTTAAAACAACAAGTAAAAATACATAACTGTCAGTTTCACGCTGAACGATTTTCAAATG
>JAUJPO010069023.1:0-12006 GCA_032270745.1 Tiaropsis multicirrata
AAATGACAAAATATTGAAACCAAAACAAAAATTTGCCTTTGCACAAAAGTTTCTAGACGACTATACTGATGTCCTTCCGTTTCCTTTACCATACCCCAACTTTTCTTAAATTTAGTCGTCTAGCATGCTAGACTATTCCGATGTCAATAAAGCCATAAGCGGCGGTTAGAGAAAAACGGCGGCGGGAAAGTTTGGAACAAAGTGTTCCTAAAGCCGTGTGTTTCCATTCACCGAGCGGACGACTTCGCGCGGACAAAATTTCCTTATAAATAGTTCATTGACGTCACAATTTAGAAATTTTTGTACACAAAATGCGAGCTCTCATGTGCTCTTTTGTCCGCTGAAAAATTTCAACTTTCAAATCTTGAGAGAACTCGAGAGAACGAAATCATTCAGCATATCAGAAAAAAGAAAATATGCAGAATAAACAAAAAAATGAAAAACAAAATAATTTGAGCGTAAGTAATTAATCTCGTGGGGAATGAAAATCAAACAGTTTTATTTTTAGAATTTTCACCGCGTGAAGCTGTCCGCTCGGTGAATGGAAACTCGGCTTAAATCTACCGTAAACCCCTGCGCTTGGACTATAAGATTTTCACCTTAACAAAAGGAAATCACATTGTCATCACATCATTACCCTTTGGTGACTTTTTCCCTTGGTATTTATTTTTTGTACAACAATCTAGTTTGTCAATGAATATGATAGGGAAAAGATTGAGGAGGTGCTTAGGCAAAATTGGTACGGAAATGAAACTTTTTGTTGGCCAACTATTTTAAATCAGGTCATATCTAAATAATGAAAAACCGCTATACCTTCCCCTTTAAAGGGATGCCGTTATGCTCCTCCTCCATCAGATGCGATCAACTCCTCCCCTCCTCAAACTATACGTAGGAAATCAGTAAAAAATTGAACCACATTTTCTGGAAACTAATCCTGAAAAGAAGCCATACCTTTTTGCACTCTACTTTCAAGTTGTATCATTTGGTCTCGAAGAACATTGGCCATTTCGCGAACTGTGTGTAATTTTTGTTCCGTCTCTACTTTTTCAATTTCTTTTTCATGAAGCTTCGAACTGAAATCTTCGTTTTGAAACTGTAGCTCAATGATTGATTTCCTTAGATTTTCAATTGTTCCAGAAGCCTCTACCAAACTCTGATCTTTATGTTTTAATTCCATTTCTTTCTCTGATTTCCAATTTCGAATCTTTTCAGCTTCTTTGTGAAGTTTAGTGTGTAGTGAAGCTAATCGACTCTGATCGCTTTGTAACTTTTCGATGTCTTTTGCAACATCAACGACAGGTTTGGTAAATTGTTGTTGTTGAGGGGCTTGGAACTGAAGTTGTTGTTGTTGTTGTTGTTGGTGATGATGTTGCTGTTGTCTTTGAAAATTATTTTGACATGGCGGTTCGGATGTACGTATGCCTTGGAATTGAAATCTTTGTTGATTCATTATTGGTTGATTTTTTAAAAACTGTTTAAAGAAAAATAATCTTGTTGAGCTTGTTTGTCAAGGTAGTGTGGGAAATCAGAAATGTCTTGTTGTTGGATACTGTATAACACAAAAAGGTCGCGAGGTAAATAATATCGTTAAAAGTCAAAGGTTGCAAATTTGCCGTTATATTTGTTCTTTTGCTTCTGTTTCTAAGGTCGAAAATTCAAATAGCAGAATAGTTTCCAAATTTCCAAATTTCCAAATATCCTATGTTTCAAATTATTTTAAAATATGAATCAAATTTTTTACAACTAAATGGACTAAAGAAGCAAAAACTGGTTCAGATTGTTTGATGGCGTTTTGGAACTAAAAAATTCTCATAGTTTACCAAATTGCATATTTTTTCTATATCACATAGTGTGATATTATAATTTTCAGTCCCAGCACATTCTAATTCCCCCATCTGAAATATCTGAGATAAGGTCTCACCTCAAAACAGTATTTTATTAGAGAGACCCGAGCCATAACTTAGTAATTTTGAAGCATGACAATAATAACATTGGTAAGAAAATTGTGTGATTCTTTGTGTTTTGTAAAATACTGGATGAATCAATAGAAAATGTGTGAAAAACTTCAAATCTCACCTAAAAAGTGAATAGGCCGTTTCGGCGCGACGTAAATTTTCACCCATCTGAAGTCATAAGAAAAAGTGATTCAAACATAAGTACAAGGCTACTTACGAACTTTACTTACATTTCTACTTATTATTTAGACCTGTTTCAACCTGCACATAATTTATTTTTTGGTCGGCACTGTAAATTGAGATCAGTGCCGTTTTGCCGAATCAACCTATAAGCCCCCAGCAGAATAGCACACCTTTATTCCCACCTAAAATCAGCCACACTTACTAAAAGCATAGAAACGCTGATTAAAAAATAAACCCTATTGAACATCTCAGAAAAAACCCCAATCTTTCATAAAAATTTAATAACTACTGTCAAAACAAAAGTAGTGAACCTAAAATATTTCAGCATCAAGAAGCGAGCCCTAGTTTTTTGCGCCTCAACTTATCTGAAAAACAGAAGCAGAAGTTCTTTAAAATTTTTGAATATATTAAACAACTGTCTTACCAAAAAACTTGCCTTATCTTACCTTAAAAACATAAAAAAGTATAAAAAAGTCATATTCACCAAAATTCATAAAACTCATATTTCATCGCCCAATTTTTTTTCTGTCCTCTTTCTTTTTGTTTTGTTTGTCTGTGTGTCGTCAATGTTTTGATTCTAAAATCAATTTCGAACGTTAAAGTATTCGATTTCACGTTCGAATTTCCCGCGTCGAATTTTTTCACTCGCCCTAGTTCTTTTTTTGCTAAATGAAGACATTCCATTGTTTTGATTTGTTTTTATATTATCTCTTTTTTGTTTTCACGCCCACTTTCTTCTCTCAAAATTCAGAAAAACTCGAAAAACGAAAGATTGTTGGCATCAAGGACTCAAGCAAATGAAGAAATAATCCAAAAGTACGACTTTTTACCTCAAGATGGCGGAGATCGTAAATACGTGGAAAAAATGGTTCCAGGGTACACAGGTTAGTAGTTTCGATTATTTTTGTGGTAAAATTTCCCCGATTACAATGAGTTTACAGTTTGACACGCTCTCCAGTTTAATGTAATATATGACCAAGCTGGGCTAGACACAAGGGTTATTTGCACACAAAAGTTTTGACCCTGGGGGGGGGGGGGGTACTACCCTTGCCGGCCGACGGGGATGTGCCGCTGGGGTTCGAAAAATGGACCTTACGTGGGATTCAAAATTCGAATAGCCAAAATCTTCAACTTTTTCCCAAAAATGGGAAAAAAAACTTTTTCCGCTATGAGGGACCTTTATATTTTCGTATTTTGGAGACCCTAAATGGGACTCTAGATAGCTAAAATAGGGACCCTGAATGGGACTTTAGGTGAAAAAAGGTACCCTGACCAGTGGACCAGCGGCACATCCCCGTACCCTTTTTTGCCTAAGTACCCCCCCCCCCCCCCCGGGTTTTGACCATGCCATATATAATGACAATTTTACTGTAATTACTGTTTGGCCCAGACGGCTCACCACTACTTCCAGTTTTTACACACTTCCAGTGCATGAATTTTATATAATTCGTGTTCTTTGGGTCGTCCGCGCAACTGCGTTCTGGTCAATAGAAAAGATGCCGAGTTACACTTAACGACTTGAACTTTACAAGTTAAACTTTACAAGTTAAACTTTACAAGTTATTCAGCTTATGGGTTAAATATGGATTTTCACGAATTTCAAAGACTAGTTTCGAGTTGACTTTTAATTGAATTGAGTTGTTTTGAGTTGAAAGAACTCGAGTTTTTCAAAATTAGAGTTATGTCGAGTTGTTCCGTATTGATCAAATTTTTGATCAAAAGTTATATTTTTGCTTAAGCCGATTGCTTTTGGTCTAGTAAATTAGGATTAACTCTTAAACCGAGCGCTAGTTGATCAACAGTCCTTATAAATTAAGATACACAAGTCTCAGTTGCAACTCATAAAACTCGTATTTGAAAAGTAACACCCATCAGGTTGTTCCTTATGACGTATACTTTGCAACTCTTGAAAATTACAACTTAGACATCACTTTCAATCAAAGTTAATCGGAATAACTTGGCTTATCTTCTGATATTATCAAAGTCCCAATAAAGTTCGACAGCTAGTAACTCGATGTACAACCTATTCAGGCTATTCCTATGCAAAATGTTAGTTCAACTCATAAATTGAGCAAGTGCCACTTGAGCCTTCTGGGCCATTGACCCAGGATAGTTCCAGTTCTTATAAAATTCATTCACTGGAAGTGCGTGAAAACTAGAAGTGCGTGTTTTGATCCTTGGGGGCCATCGTATTTTTAAGACACCGGCCATTAGAAGTAAACCTTTCTCGTTTTTTATAGAATAGAATTGTTTCAAACTTTGGTATGAAAATTGAACAAACCTTTCTCCGATTCTTTAATCCCTGGACCGCAAATTTTCCATGTTTTTTTTCCCCAATAAGATTTTCCCCAATTTGTTTTTGCATTGACCAAAACTTTTCCTAGGGTTTTTTCCTGGAAAACTATTTCCTTGTATTTCCCGATATTATTTTCATGTATTTTTTAAGAAAACCGTATTCTCTTTTGTGGCAATTTCACTCCTGTTAGTGAGGTTGTACTTAGAAATCAAAGGTACATGTAGCTCGAACTCCTATAATTCGAAAACTCTCGAATAACGCATTCATATTCTATAACAATCGAAAACTTCGGTCCCGTCGTGCCACCCTCTTTTAAATGCCCATGTTGCGCTGTAAACCCCAGCGGTATTCGCCCCATCTCTGAGCAGAGCGTGGTGCGCGCAGAATATGTCAATATAGTAATCCAGGCTCAGTAATACACGCTTTTTATAATGGTGTTTTTTGGTTTCATGATGAAATCATCCTAAAATATTCTTAAATTCTCATGCTTATTAGCTTGGACGTTTATTTGAAATTAGGATTTTCTGTAAAATTAAATAATTTTTTTATTTATTTCAAAAACACTGTCGGAGTTTTAAAGACAGGTGTGCTAATAACAAAAAGTGTGGAAGGAAACTTGACTAAATTCTAAATACTTATAGAAAAAGTAGTCTTCCTAGAAGTCAGAGTTCTAAAAAATACGTGTTGAATGGGTTATTTATCAACAACGATACATATATCATATACGGGGAATATCCCGTGTGACGCATTTCTCACAAAACAGGCAATATTACGATATCAGTATTGACAAAATTTATTGTTGAATTTGTGAGTTTGATTAAAATTCATGAGTTTTAACATGTCATGTCGTGTTAGAAATGTTTTTTTTCTACAAAAAGAGCTACATTTTCATCAACAACGATACAGTTTTAATTCGTATGTATACGGGGAATATCCCGTGTGACATATTTCTCAGAAAACAGGCAATATTACGATATCAGTATTGAACAATAAAATACGTTGAATTCGCTTTCATGTCGTGTTAGAAAAAATCATTTCAACATGCCATGTCGTGTCGTGTTAGAAATGTTTTTTTTTTAAAAGAGCCATATGCAAAAAGAGAAAGTTTTGTCTACCAAAGAAAGTTTCAAAGAAAGATGGAAGACGGAAATTGGAGTAACGTTAAAACAAAACGAGCAAATAAAGAAAAATCCAAGCGTAAAAAACAGATAAGAAACCAAGAAACAATCAAGAGTTTGATACAATGCTACAAGATTCAAAAATGCAAGAAGCCTTTACGAAATCATGACGTATTTAAGTGTCTCAATGCTCATGGGGAAGACGAGTTACGGCGTTATCCCTTTCGCAAAGATAACGAGACTTTACGCTACTCTAAAAACATGTGTATTAACATAAAAACACGTGGTTATTGTAACGCCGGTGACGAATGCACAGACTCTCATAACGAAGCTGAACAACACTTCCATCCAGCTATTTACAAGACTGTCCAATGCAATCGAAAACCGTGCCATATACACTTTTGTTATTTTGCCCATGGCCCGAGTGAGTTGAGAAAGCCACTTGAAAGGCATTTCGAAGCGGTAAGAAAAGAGAGATCTGTTAACTTGAGTGACTTTGTTGTTTTCCAAACTGGCCAATCAATGATAGACGAAGAAGGCGTCGCCAAGCAACAACCGATTAAAGTGATTCGTGATTGGACAGGCTGGCATCAAATAGTGACCACTTCTGAGCTTCTCCCTTGCCCAATCGATGATGTGTTTTCCCGAATGCTATTCAAATACGAGGAGCTGCAACAAAAGATCCGCGACCTCTGCTTTAGAGAAGGTTGTACACCTTACATGGAGATTGGCCAACGGCCTTCAGATTGTCCAGTGTTACTCATGATAGGAGGGGCCACTAGAGATGTCATTTGTCAAGCGTCAGTTTTGGTTCAAGAATTCTTATCGATAGCTCGTCCAAAAACAGATGAAACATTTCCGGCAAGGTTTCTTAGCTATCTCGAGTCTGACAAGAATGGGATAGACACCCTTAAAAGACTTTGCCTAAACAACAAAGGAATCGACATCTCAGTCGAAAGAGGATTGAAAAGTGTTACAGTGTGGGGAAGCAACCTCAACAAGCGTCAAAGCATCATTCTTGACTTAAAGAAGATCTGTACTGGATTTGCTTTGACGGATGCGAGAAACATTGCAGATGCACGTCTAAGAAGTCTGGAGTTGGAGTTACAAACCACCCAACAACAGCTTCAATATGCTCTTGAGGAGAATTACCAGTTGAGGAACTTGCTCAAGACAGCACATTTGAAAGCGGAGAAACTTCAAGATGAAGGAAATAAGCAAAAGATGGTTCTACAAAGACAAAAGAAATTACCCAAATATTGGGAATCAACTGAAGATTACCAGGAATTCAATGTCGACAAAGAATCAGGGGAATGGGAGGATGTCATAACGAAGTTTCTTGCTTCTATACGTAATGTTTATCGTTACACTATAGTTAGTATCAAACGCGTTGAGAATCATGAGCTTTGGGATCATTTTGCATTGCTTCAAAAGAATATCAGTAACATGAAAGAACTGTGGCATGGAACTAGACAAGAATCGCTAGCCAAGATATGCGAGAACGGTTTCAATAGATCATATGCTGGTATGAACGCTACTAGGTACGGCTGCGGTACATATTTCGCTCGAGATTCCAAATATTCAGTAGGCTACGCTAGCCGGGATTGTCATGATGATCGTTATATGATCCTGACTAAAGTCCTTGTCGGAAGATATATGCAAGGAGACCAAAAGCTAATCGTACTGGATGAAGGCTTCGATACTGCTGTCAATTCTCTAGTTGATCCATCAATTTATGTTACCTTCAAAGATTACCAGGCCTATCCAGCGTATGTTGTTAAGTTCAGAGGCGATTAGTATTATATGTTTGACTTTAAAAGCCATAGAGGCTTACAAGAAATTTCTCTTGCTTGTTTTTTACTTTTCTTGGAAAAAATTACTTTGTTCCTAATTATTATTATCATTTTTCCTAATTATTATTATCATTTATTAACTGGTTAGGTCAATACGAGTCAAATGCGCTCTTTTGATTGGTTCTCAAGCGGTCAATATAATACGGTAAAGACCACTTCAAGGAAATGGCTACACTTACAAAGATTTTCGATAATATAAATTATTTCATTGAAATATTTCGTCAGTTTGAACACGATTTCAAGAATTAACGTTGCAATGACTTCTTTCATAGGGTTGACGTCAAAAGTGAATCGGGGGAAAAACATCAAAAAATAAATAACATAAATTCATCGAAAATCAGGGAAGAATGTCACTTCCTTGTAATCGAAAGCATTAACAGAGACTTACCAGTGAATAAACACAATAATATAACTGTTTTGTCGGTCAATACGGGAAATATTGACCTTATCCTACGTACTTCGGTTGCGGTCAATATTTTGCCGTATTGACCTCCAAACCAGTTATTATTGTATAATTATTGATTTATAGTAATTTGTTGTACCAAAAATAATTTTATTATACTCAATAATTATCCGGTCATTTTTCTTCTTAATGTTCGGAAAGTCTTTTTGAGAAGTTGAGCTTTTTTCAGACGGCTTTGGAATCCGAAAATCCGGTTCTCCCCGAAATTCCTAAAGAAATTTATTTTTATTTCCTACTTTGATTTAACTAGCTTAACTTCAACATCTGTTTATTCGACACTTTCGAGTATTCCTAAGATGATTCGTGTATCTGTTACATAGGAATATATGTCTATACGATCTCGTCCAATTATCAAAACTGAATTTATTTATTTCTCTTTCAAAGTAAACCTTTTAGTCTTTTCAGATTGTGATGGTCTTTGTAAATTTTATCTCTCAATTTTGGAAGTTTTGTAATAAAACTCTCACCATCTTTTGATGGCGAGAGAAATAATGGTTCGAGTAAAATTTTGGCTACCTTAAGGGCTCAGTTTACACCTTGTTTTCCGAATTTCCGACCTACTAAATGTCAATTTCTGCTTTATTGAGCCCATAAATGTATAGTATGATACATTTTTTGTTAGGCCAGTCTTTTTTGCATACTAAAATCAAAGAATCGCAAAGATAGAAATTGATGAAGAAGAAAATGAAAGGTTTAAAGAAGAAGAATCTCTTTCCACCTTTGTTGTCCTTATCTTGGACAAAAATTAAATAATGTATCTGTTTGCTAACTAAAAACAGATTTTCGAAAAAATTTTGTTACAGCTTTCTCGTCTTAAAAGGTGTTTTTGGGGCACTTTTTCATCTAAATTCTTCATGAAAAACAGTCATAACAGTCATAAGTATTGAGTTAGAAAAGTTTTCCTCAAAAGTTCAAATAGTTCCATTAAATGTGGAGAATTTAGAAAAAATTCCAAGTAAAAAATATATTTTCCTCAAAAAGTGTATTTTGTTGCAACCAATTGCATAGAAATGTTTCATTGTGTCCGCATATCAAATATCTCTAATTTGTAACTTTTTTTCTAAATTCTTTTGTTTTAAAAGATTTTCATGCGATTGCAACAATTTTTTTTGTTGCAATCGCACGAAAAATGTTGCTTTGTCCCTACACCTTAGAAGGAGGCAGAATGTTCGGAGAGTTGATATTTGGGGGTGTGAAAATGTAACCAAAAGGTAACTGAAAGAAGCAATTAAACGTGAATCTTTAAATTTAGATCCTGCCATGATAAGGCAAGCTTTTCAAGGAATGGTACATCGTGTAAATGGTAATACCATAATACCGGCTGGAATGTTGACGGTATTGTTTTTGCCAGCTTAGTGATGTTCTATCTGTGTCTTCGCACGTTATAAGAGCTACAATGTAGTAGACATATTTTTGGATAAAATTTACGTATTTTCTTCTTCTTTGGTGACAACGGCTCTTTCATAATTGAAAATCTCTGGTATGGTTCCTATTGACATTATGAACTAGATTATACAGATTTTTTGGGTATTTTGATAAAAATAACAATATGTAGCCTAAATTGTCATTGTAAGCACTCTTAATCTTTTGAAGAAAAACAAACTTTGAACGACGATAGTAGTTGAAAATGTAAAGCTGATTGTGTGAAATTTCCCAAGTATGATCTTGAAACATTCTTTTACTATTCCAGAAAGAACTATATAAAATATGATGAAGGCATTGAAGAAGGCACTTTAGTTTTGTTCCAATTCTTTTCGTTATGATATTCTGTTCTTCTGGATGCATCTATATTCAGTCTCTTTACTTCATTTTTAAATGACATTTATTGTCCAGTGCATTTATTTAAAGCGTCGTTAATAAAAAAGTGATATAACATTTACCATTAAAATTACAACTGAACCATTGTCAGAAACTGGTTATACGACAAAGAAAGAGCAGCAAAAATCAAGTTCCGCTCATTCCAGCGGCTTTCTTATATTATGGTAATACTTTTATTATGAATAAAAAATTATTGAAAACTATTATTTCCTTGCTTTGATATTCCCATTAGTTTTAAAACTATTTCTCAAGAATGTTTTTTTTTTTGAAAATTGAAAATATTTCTTTTGCTTATAACTTTTGATCCACTGAACCAAATTTAATCTATGATAGACTGAAATTTAAGTTAGTGCTTCATCTAAATGTTGAAAAAAAGATTCATGGTAAAATCTATTTTCACTTACCCACAATTCTGCGTCAAACTTGTATACATACTTTTTTCTTGACCACCCATTAAATTTCGATGATTTTGATTTCCGAATAATAATGTTAATCCGTTTTTTTTTTTAATCCCGGTGGTCACCCGCTGAAGCTAAAACTTTGATTGTCAAGATCCGGTCGGATTTTTTTCAGATGATTGAAAGTTCAGTTTTCTGTATTCCGTTGAAAAATTTAGGACTAGTGTAATTGAAAAAGTCGTAAATTTTCGCGATTGAAGGAATTGTTTGACATTTAGGACATACTATTTAGAGTATTAAAAATAACTTTCTCAAATGAGCGATTTTAAATTTCTAGCGAAAAAGGGTCAAATGAGCGAAAGTTTCTACAATCAAAGAATCAGTGATCTGTATCAATTTTTATTCGTTTTTTTATCAGCTTATGTTCCTCACCACAACTTCACGTATGGCAAAACATACAAAGAGGGTACTGAAGCATCCATCGCTCAATTCAAACATCAAACCATGAAAGGACAGGCTGCCAAAGATGATTTAACCAACACAGTTCACTCGTTATCAAAGCTTCAAGTATCAAAAGATTACCCATCACCCGATCCAACTCATCCCGGTGTCAATGTCCGGTACAATTATGCAAACTATGGGAAATATTTCGGTAATATATGTTTCATTCTTTGCTTTGTAGTGGTAACTGAGAAAAACGGAAACACATTCAGTACTTTAAGGTTAGACTGTTTGTATCTTCTGATATTTTTTTCGAAGGAAATAGTAAATGACAGACTTTAGGCTAACCTAGTATTCAGAGGGTGAATTTCCTATCAGTACGTTAAAACTCTAAAGACGCGATGAAAATAACTGTCTGACGAGTTTGGCCGTGTATTATAGTGTTACAACTTTCTAAATTGCGCCATTCTGCGCAAAACTATGTTTTTTCTCAGCTCGACACTTCATTAAAAAAATAATTCTTAAATGAGGGTGGTCTCCGCACAAAAAAACGAGCCAAATTCGTCAGATGGTATATTTTCATCGCGTCTTTAGAGCTTTAGCGTACCGATAGAAAATTCACCATCTGAATATCAGGTTAACTTTCGGCCTATTTTCAAGCTTAGTTTAGTCTACCGAATCCGCTTAAAGAGTGTATTTTTCACCGGTTTATTGTATATATTATATGTGTGTAATGATGTAATGAGAGGTTTTGATTTTGAAGTGTGTGACGAGAAAGATCTGCCAGGATATTTAGAGGATCAAAAGTTTAGAGATAATTAAAATTTGTCTTGAAATTTAGACGAAAAGCGTTCATTCACTGAAGCACCTATACCAGGTTACCAAGGATACGTTCCACGGAACGAAGAACACAAATTAGGTTCTCGATATGGTATATGGACGAGACATGCGTATACTAACTCATTGGGAACTCGCTTACGAGAGGAAGGAAACAGCTCACAACCGTTGAATACATTGCAATTCGAATCTCCTCAAGATAAACAGTAAGAGACGTTTCTAACTAGTTAATTTGTCACCTTTTCCCTCCCTAGGTCACGAAAAGCAAAAGATTCGAAAACAATAGTTGGATAAAAAATTGAAAACCTAAACCTAACTTAACCTAACCAAGGGTATTTGAACCTAGAGCGTATTTAAAGGAAGAGTGCTCCCGGGGTCGGGATATTTCTAGTTTAACAACATCTTCATTTCTTTTTTTAGTGCGAAGACTAAAACGTGGCCACCACCGGAGCTTTCGACCTCGCGATACAGTTTTGTTTATAACAAAAGACTTGGAATGGTACCAAACTACACTGGCTATGTTCCACGTAAGAAAAACCTTACCTTACCCTTACCTATTGTGATTACACACGGGTTTCCTATTAGCAGAGCCGTGTAAAAAGTCATGAAATTTTCGAGTAAACAAACCAACTCGCAATCTTATT
>JAUJPO010069034.1:0-12001 GCA_032270745.1 Tiaropsis multicirrata
AATATTTTTTCGTTGGCACAAATTTTGCATATAAAAATATTTCGTTGAATAGAAAAATTTGGTTAAACCATAATTTTCGTTGAGTAGTGAAATTTTGGTTGAATAGTAAAATCATAATTTTGCTACAAATAAACTGCCATACGGGGAGTATGGCCTTTAAGGGTTATGTAATCTCTTTAAATTCTGTTCAGCTGGTGATGCGGGGTCTGGGTTATATCACGTTTTTGAAAGATTTTAATTTTTCTACGCACTTATTACACTTGCAATTAGAAAAACCAAGAAACTTATAATGAAACTTAAATAGAATTACGAGTACCGAAAATTTTAAAAACCATGTGTGAAATCATAATTTCTCCTTTTTTCTCTAACATCATTTATTTTTCTACAAGATTTCGTGTATTATACAAAACGTAAATACTTAAATAAACAAAAAAACTAAAAACTGTAAACAATCTTTAACTTTCAAGCCGCTAGAACTTCAGGTGTAGTGTCTACATCATCAGCAACAGGTTTACTCTTGATAGCCTCGTTTCCAACCACAATTACGTCATCATTCTCGTCAATACAAAGATATTCAGCTTGATCCACCTGTAAAACATCTAGCTCTTCTCCACTTTCGTCGCTTTCACTATGGCTGTTCTCACTTGCTGAAGTCACCTAGTATTACAGAAACAACAATGGTGAATAAAGGACGCTGAAGAGAATGATCACTCAAGTTTTCTGTAGTAAAATCTCTTAAACGAATTTGGAAAACGAGACAAGATTTGTTTCTTTAATTCAAACGATTTTTAGTGACTTTTGTACTAGTAGACAAATTGGAAGATGAATTATATGCTACGTAAATCTCTTACCATATCAGGACTATAATCACTCGCACACTAGAATGAGGAATTTCTTACATCTTGTAAAGTATGAAAATATTCAAGAATTCGATGATTATCGTAATCTTTTTTACGGAAACAGGTTGATGTTTTGTCACCCGGCGGTAGTTTTATTGTTAGCGACAAACAAGGATGTTTCCGTATAAAAATTACGTAATCGATATCAATAAAAGGAATGTACAGCGTTTCAGTTTCTTACCTTTTTTAAAACTTTTAAAAGTCCCTTTATTTTTGTCAGTTCTCAAAGGCCTTTACTAATCGTCCACCTGTTCTCGAATTGACCGTTCTGAATAAACAAACGAGTCACTCCAATAAATTTACTTTACGGCGAGATTAGGATTTCTTCAAACAAAGAAGAGTTCGAAACTGAAATTAAGAACTTTGGAGCTCAATTAAATTTACTTTTTCGAATGAAAGCACAAACTATATAAAATACCTCTGTATCATCATCTGCAGAGTTGGGTTGGAAGTCAGGATCACTTTCCTGCGAGCATTCATGAACGTAAAAATATCCTGGCAAAGAGCGATCAACTTCTTCGTGTTTCCTCTTCTTACCAGGCGAAGTTTCTTTAGATTTGCGGGAACGAATACGTCTTGATCTGCGTGGTTTAACCGGGGTCATGATTGTTGTCATTAAATCCCAATCCTCTGAGACTTCATCTTTCACAGAACCTAAGCAAGCGGTTATGAAACGATACCATAGACGAGGGAATAGGAAAAAGATTCGTAGGCATAAACACGTGGTGTTGTATGCACGATCGATGTATCCGTTTGGTTGATAGATCCATTCTGTGTCAACCTGATGGATTGGAACAAAGAAATTGATCCAGCATGAAAGACGTCTTTAAGGGGGGGGGGGGTGTCATCACCCTTGTGAAATTCCGAAAATCCTGTTAATACTTTTGGTAAAATACTGAAATATCGTTAAAGATTCACAAAATTACCGGATTACCGTTCGTTTTAGGCAGTTTTTGCATTATTTTCTCGTCGAAATCCCGAGATTCTGTTGCAAAAAAACATACCAAATCTCGTGACGGCCCTTATCTCGGATGCCATCTGGTGCCAGGTCTGTTATGTTTATGATAGCAGCGGTTATCATGCAAATAAAAGTAAATATGGAGAACCGGCCGGGCTCTGTGTACTTAACTCATTTTGACTAATTATTGACTCTTTAAGAATAAGTTTTTATAGGTTCTGAAAAAAGTAGTATATACCCTATAAGAATATGAAATATAACAAGTTTTGAATTCTTTTGTTTAAAATAGGACAAAATGAACTATGTAAGTATTGATTTATAGGATATTCTTAGGACATTCTTTGAACTGAACTGTAAAAATTAAATTTCTAAAGTAAGAAAAATGTAGAAATCGACTCCCCAGGAAGGCTAAGGAAAGAACACGTCGCAAAAATTAATATTACCCAGAAAAAAAAGGTTTTATTTTCTAAAATTGAGGCGATTTTTGTCCGAACTTCAATTTTTAAAGATCTGAAAATATTATGCACTTACATCTGTTAATTTTTCGTCGACAAATTGGAGTTGATGACAAATGAAATCGTCAATTACCAATGCTAAAATAAAATGAAGGTATCAATTTTCAATTTTTTTAATTTCTTTTTAAATTGAAATGATATTTAAAAACACCCACTTTGTAGTTTGAATGTGGTAATATAAGCTTTCAGTGAATTTACCGTTCCAGAAAAAAATTGTGCAGTGGGATAAGGTTATATTGTCAGGAGATAAACTCGAGTGCCTGGGGGTCAAGTTAAGGTTTGCTAAAACTGCTACCCCAGGTGTTAAAGGTGTGAAAAAGATAAGACTACGAAAAAGAACTTAACCTCTACCCCACGTTGCAAAAATAAATCTTTCGTAACAAAAGTATTTATCTATGTCTATACCTTTGTCCAAAGTCCACGAAGCCCAAGGCGATATGCTCTCACAATCACACGCCGTCATCAGCGTTGTAAAAAGCTGCAGCATTACCATTTCAAAGATATAGCACAATTTCCCAATCTTTGAATGTTGTTTCTTGATGCGTTCATACCAGCCCTGACATCGCTCAAACTCCTCAGTAATGCGTGGTAATGTTTGGATCTTCTCCCACGATTTGAATTTAATGAACGATTGAGATGATGTAGTGGGTGGCTGTTCCTCTTTTTTGCACGTGCTCATTGTGTCTGCGTAGCTGAAAGAAAAGAGTTTCAGATATTAATTACTTGGCATTATTTTCTACGTTAACTCTTTCACTATCCGCAATAAAAGAATTTTAGGGTTGTGACAGAAAGTTTGCAGGGCGTCTTTTCCCTAATGAAAAAACCTGAAGCCCGGTCATTTCTACACTTTATTAAAAATAAAGAAGTCAACAAGAAAATGCATTTTCAAAGCAAACTATGTCTTCTACCGGATGCTGTCAGGTGGAGAACAGGTCGTTCCAATAAGAACGATTTTGGCTGGAGTGGTACAGAAAGAGTTCAAATGTTTCTATTGCAATTGAAAACAGTTATAATATTCGACATAAAATATATTAGAAAAGAAAAGCGTGTAATGCTGTAATTGGAGCATAAATTGATCTATATTTTACGTAAATCTGCAGACATGGTAAACATCTTGATTTAAAATAGTCGAAAGCATTATGTAGTGTAAAGTGATCAAATTTATAACACGAAATTACTTGATGAAAGGTTCTTTCGAATATAAAGACATAAAAAAAGATATAAAGACTAGGAAGAGAATTGGAATAATTCTACAAACTTAGTTTCAACCTTCCGATTGCTTCCTTCTTGCTGATAATGTTTGAGTCATCCACACACCGCTTTGAAATGACAGTTCAATCTTTTCTTTTTATCTGTTTCTACGACTTACAAATCATTGCATACGTGAAAGTCTCAAGAGAATGAAATCTTGGCTTTTTTTCTTTCTCTCTCCCTTGGGACTGATACTAGAATATGGCATTAACTATTTTTTCTAATTGTTGTCAGATATTCCCAAGCGAATTTTCGATTTAGAATTCAAAAGAAAATGAAAAGAGTGATAAATGGATGCGTGCAAGTGAGAGTGAGATAAATCCAAGGTAGACGACGGCGTCTTGAAATCCGAGACTGTTGTTCCGCAAAATCCAATGTCGGATACAGGAAAGGTAACCTATCTTATTCAACGGACAGAAAATTCTACTTAAAATAGAGCTTGAAAATCATCAAATTGAGTGCATAATATTCTAATTTAAGGGCTCAGTACACACCTTGTTTTCCGAATTTTAGGACCTATTAAATGTCAATTTCTGCTCTATGGAGCCCACAAATGTGTAGTATGTTATACATTTTCTGTTAGGCCAATCTTTTTTTGCATCTTAAAATCAAAGAATCGCAAAGAAAAAGATTAATGAAGAGGAAAATGAAGTGTTTTTGAAGAAGTGTTTTCCATCTTGATGTCCTTATTCTGCACGAAAATTAAAGGAAATTAATTTTTTTTTGTTCAGGTGATGTATTTATTTGCTAACTAAAAAAAAAATTTCGGATTCTCTGATTTTTGTTACGGCTTCCCTCGTCTTAAAATCTTCAAAAAGGTATTTTTTTGGCACTTTTTCATCGAAATTTTTCATTAAAAGAGTCATAACTTTATATTTATTGAGTTATATTTCAAATAGTTCAACTATTTCTAGAAAATTAAAAATAAGTTTGAAATAAAAAATTATTTCTCCATGGAGATTAAGCATTTTTTGTAAAATGAGTTTTATGTTTATCGAAGTTGTTTTTAAAGATTTGAAAGCTTATATTTGTCTTATATTTTCTATTTATATCTGTCCTTTTAATTACATGTAACATCAAGAGAAGTAATTACATGCGCTACATTTATAGACTATTAGTGAATAATCTATTTTATGCTTTTGTGGTTTTTGCTATTACATTTATGTGAAGGTTTTACACGGTTTTACACAAAATCTAGATTTTAGATTCGACAAGATTATAACCAAACAAACTTTACGGGTTAATATCAGAGGAAAATGTAAGAGAATTATGTAAACGTAGATTTTGTGCTAAATTTTTCAAGGAACGTTCAGTCAAAATTTGGTCTTCAAACTCGAAAATCGATTTTTGGCTGTATACAGTGAGCCCTTAAGTTAAAAAAGATTTTTACCAGGCGTGACAAGAAATGTATTGAATTAATAAGACGATAACAAAAAAGAACAATATTTTTGCATGGATTTTCATTGACAACAGGCTCGGATACAGAGATAGGCTATAACTAATATGGAAGAGAGTGCACTAATTATGCCATCATTAACTTTTATTGAATAACTGATTCTTACTCTCCTTGAAAAGATAGCTTACATCCTGTATACGAAACTAAGTATTGCTAAGTTATGGTACATTATTGTACCATATGGTACAAGCTCAAATAGAATTCTATAATTTGATAATATTTCTGTGGTCAAAAATTAGAATAAAAGAAGCTGAATTCAATACACTGAATTTCTTATTTTATGCATTTTATTTAGACATCTGGACTGTTTATCAAAACTGACCTCGAACCTCAAACCCGGGACAATGTCATGGAGACAATGTCACCCGGTTATTCCCTCTAGCTTTGGTCTGGGCTATATGAGGGGATCTTAAAATCGATGATATTGAATCTGCCAATGGGATAGAAGATCTCACAAAATTATTTTTTAAACTTCTTTCAAAAGACAACAATTAATTTACAACGAAAGAAACAAACTTAGAAATATAGGTTTGCTATTTACAGAAACGTGAAAATCCGGGGGGGGGGGGGTATTTAGGCAAAAAAGGGTACGGGGATGTGCCAGTGGTCAGGGTACCTTTTTTCACCTAGAGTTCCATTCAGGGTCCCTATTTTTGCTATCTAGAGTCCCATTCAGGGTCTCAAAAATACGAAAATACAAAGGTCTGTCCCTCATAGGGTGCCTTTTTGGGAAAAAGTAGAAAATTTTAAGAAAACTTTGGCACTTCAGTCCCATTCAGGGTCCATTTTTCGCGAATTTTGAGTCCCACGTAAGGTCCATTTTTTTAACCCCATCGGCACACCCCCGTCGGCCGCAAAGGTAGTACCCCCACCGGGCTGATAACACCACAATAGAATATATGACCAATACTCATATGTATATGAGTATATAAGAGCGTAGCCTCTTTTAGCTCTTTACAAATACTTGATATTTTTGGTTAAAAGTTTATCAACACAGCACAATCTGCTTTACGGATTCAACAAACTTCATCGGCAAACGTTACTTTTCGTTCTCTTTGTCTCTTCTTCGCATCAACATTTTCATTTCCATCTTCATCGTTATTAATATGATTACTTTCACCATTTTCGTTTTTTCCAACTTGTGAGGAATCGTCATTTGATGAAAAACTAAACATTGAATCCGTTTCGTTTGAGTCCTGTAGTTCTTCTGTTTCACTATCTTCGTCATCTTCGGCGAAATTTGAATGATCTGCTGGTATAACATCTTCACACAAGGTACCCTGAAAAAGAAAACCATTTCGTTCAATTTTTCCATTTTTGTGAGATCTTACGCTTCTCTATCAGTAGCGCGGAGAAAGTTCTCAAAAACTTTGACGAAGGGTGTTGCTTTTGCTTATATTCCTTATTTTGGAAGTCAACACTCTTCGTCAATAATTTTTAGTACCTTCTGTATTCACCTTTGCGGAAGTTTCCTAAGTTTTCGAATCTACAATCCCGAGTGTTGTGCCAATTTTCATTGTAACTATATCGTGCGGCCTCCTCCTTAGTTTAGCTTTGTCTATGAGTGTGGCCGCTAGTCTCGCTTTTTAAGACAAATAAATGAATTACTTACTTAAAAGCGCCCCAAGCCACTCTAAAATTGAGAAAACTTTCCCGCAAATTGATTAAGGTAAGTTCTTTACGGATTGATCATAACGATTAAAGATAGTTCCGATTATAACATCAATCTATTATACATCAATACCATTGATTTGTGTATTGAGTCAGAATTCTGGATTTTGAACTAAATACCATGGGTATACGAAAAATAATCCCATAAGCTCAGCTCATCGTTTTCTCGCTTTGACAAATAAGTACCCTCGAAGCTAGGGCTTCGTACCCCATCAATACTATTGATCATTCTGATAACGCATTGACGTGGGGCACCAATGGGAACGGGTAGTCGATTTCGCATCACAAGGGCCCTTTTGCAGACCACAGAGGTGAGGGGATGAATAACGTAGAGTACTTACATTTGAGCAAGTTGACGCATAGCAATTGACGTGTGATTTTGTATTCAATCTCCCAACCAACATTTGAAGATGTTCTTTTCGTTCTTTAAATTCCGGGACGTTCTGTTCAAAAACTTTATCGTAGAAATGTGAGAAAAACGTCTTGATACCAAATACATTTTGGACGAAGCCAGAAAACTGCCGTGGAATATTGTACGCTCTTGATAATAGAAAAGAAGGAACTGACTCAGCGTTTTTTGAGCAATGCAGAGCGATAAACCGGTTGACATTTTTCTGTGTTGTGTTGTTCGTGGTGGACGTGTTTTTGTAAACGAATTCATTCGATACAAGTTGATTCAATACGAATTGATATGGTTGATGACATGCAAGGTTTTGCACTGAAATGAGAATTTTAGTGGTTCTGGTTAGTACAAAGGTCTCTAAAAATCGCTTGAATAAGAGAGAGACATTTTTGTCTCGATGCTGTGTCAATTTCGTTTTAAAAGGGCTCTTTTTTTGCAAAATAATATATATAGAAAAAATCAATCTTATTCGTGATCTCCATTACTTAATTTTGTCTACGGAAACATATCCAAGCAAGCCGGCCACGTGCTTGCCACTAATGTTGAAATTTAACAATAAAACTAGTGGAAAACATCCGAATTTTTGGGATGTTTCCGTAGATTTCGTAGATTACGTAATGGATGTCATGAATACTAGTAAACCCTAAACATTTTTGCCGAATATGGACTGTCAGGGGGTAACTATGGTGGGAAATCCGGAGGGGTGAGGGTGGCATGCGTCAAAATAGAACATCTAGAGGACATGTGTGCTAAAAACTATGACCTCAACATGCAAATCCAGGGGGGTTTAAGAATTTTGGTACGAAATCCAGGGGTATGTACGTTTTTTAGAAAAAGACTTCCTAACACTGGGGCTACGGATTTTCTTTCTGAAAAGCCCATTTACACACCTTCTGTACAAAGAATGGCTACATAGTCTGCTTTCTGGAAGTTCTCCATCAAAACTTTACACAGTCCTTCATTTGCAATCTTTTGTGTTTGAAGGATGTCTAAATAGACTTGTACACCAAAAGTATTGAGTTGTGATGCTAGAAAGACCACAAGATTCTCCATTTCAATACAACCGTGAGGATGAACCAACATGACTGAGGGTACATCTTCCACCATTTCCATCCTTTCTGAAAGAAATGAACAGAAAAGGGTCTGTTTGACAAATGGCCGTTTCCGTCCGACACTAAAAAGTAAACGACGGTGGCCGAGTTGTTTGAGTGTTCACCTTTCGTTCGCAAGGTCGTGGGTTCAACCCCCAGTCGGGTCAAACCAAAGACTTGAAAACTGGTACTCGTTGCTGTCCCGCTTGGCACTCAGCATTAAGGGATTAGCGAGGGTAGGTGGAGAAATCCAGGGAAAGGAGTGGCGCCCTCCCCTACCTTCTGGTAGATAGCTATCGAAAAGGGAGCCTTCGCTTAAAGTGTGGGAGGGTAAACACCACATAATTACCACAACGGTGGAATGTGTCTTTCTCTACATAATAGTACGGGTAGCAGGGTAGATATAACCTGTGAATAGATACCTCCTTTGTTCTAGAACCAGAATTTTCACGAATATTTGTTCTAGTCCGTTTTAGAGAAATACTTAATCACTGCTGGTGGCGGCTGGTCAAAACCCGCCAAATAAATTTCGAACTTAACCTCGCTAATGTATCTCTATCAGTGAAAATAACAATTATTTCAGTGTGGACAAAATATGAGTGGTTAAATCCTGGGGGAGAGGGCACCCAAGGTAAGTGACTTACCGGACGTCCTCCCATATAGGTAGATTTTTCAAGGTTCTGACAGAAGCCAGGTAGGAAATTTAAGAAAATTGTTCAGAAATACTTCGCTAAAACTGGGGAGAAATGGTAAAAAAAATGCAATGTAAGGTTCGATGTTGTACTGCACAGTAACGATTTTTTTTCCAAACATTTCCAAACAGTTTTAGCGTCTCCCTCCGGGAGATAAGAATCCAGTGAGGGATTATAAATTGTGATTATAAATATTTTTACCGGGGGTTAGTGCTATTGTGTTTAGTTTGAAAAATTAGCATAGGGATTACATATTTGAGAATACAGTGAAGATTCAATAATTACACCCCTGTCTCAGTGCCCCGATGGAGGAGAGTCTGAAAAAATGAAAATCGGCCGGGGAAAGTTTTTCGTAAAAAAATTCTAAAAAGAAAGATAAAAAAGATACCATACCATCATTATCCAAATATTTTTCAAATGAATTACTTGCATCAATATGGTGGTGGTCATTGCCAAAATGAGATTTGATTGATTTCTTAAGAACTCGTCTCATTCTCCGACATACAAAGATGACAATGGTCACTGCTAGAAACATGGTGATGCCAATAGATACGGCGATCAAAATCAACGTTGTTGACTCAATAGGTTGAGTTTTTTGTCTTCTGGCTAAGATCGTTGTTACTGTCGTTGTTACTGTTGTTGTCGTTGTTGTTGTTGTTGATTGACAATCGTCTGGTTCGATGTGAGTTTCAGTGAGTCTTTCATCTTGGTCACCAATTGCAAAATTGATCAGCTGAAATTCATCGAAAGTGATATATGAAGCACAGTTGACTTGTTCTCGTTTTTCCAAATTTTATCGAATATATTATGTCGAACTAGTAGAATATTAGCCTGGAGACACAAGCAATTATCTCTCGGGTACGAGTACGATTAGAAAAATAATTGTATGGGATTTTTTTCAATTGTTTTGTAATAAACTTAAGTTTTGTAGAAACTTACTTTAAGCCAGCCAAAGGGAGGATCGCCACCAATATCTTCATTCTTTACTAATTTAAATTTTGACTGCCTCTAAAAATGAATTTTTTGGACAATGAGTCATCACTGTTTTCTCCCTCCCCTGCTGGGTTCTCTGGTCATTTATGAAAAAGGCTGTTAATTTTTAAGATTTAATTTATGTTTTTCGGATTTCGCGGATATAGGACCCAAATTCGCCATATCATCTGGAAAAATAGTCCCTAAAAGTACTCTGGGGAAATTCGAGAGTTTAATTGAGGACTGCTACCCACCAATACCTACCATCAAAATGTTTTTTATCTCTATTTTTGATGCAGTGTGGAATCTCTCTAAAGCGCAATTGGTACAAAAAGAAGTGTCTGTTCTATAGAGATACCTCTTAGAGATTATATAGAGATGTCCGATTTACATCATGTCCGCTTTGTAGAGATTTCACTGTATCTCAACTTACCAACGGCACTATATTATTTTTCACCGTTCCGGTCAGTAACATGAAATGCGTCGTGTTCATCTTGCTGTTAGGCCTACCAACAGGTGTTGCATTTGGATTCCATTGCCACCGCAGAAACAAGTTGGTATCATTAGTGAAAAAGTAATCGTAACCACCGTGCACCGATTGGTTCCGCTTTCTACACATACCGGTTATCTTTAGTTTTTTAAACGGATCTAAAAAAAATAACAACAAAACAAAAAAACAGGTTTAAGTCGCATTATTTTTTCTTCTTCTTCTTTATATCTTCGATTAAAATGGTTTTCCTTAGTAGTCTACCGTAGTATGACCATATGGTTTAAGGGGAGGAAAAGGAAAAGGTATACGAGAATATATTCTACCAGCTGTCCCAAGAAAAGATATTTGATATCGAGTATACTGATATGGTCATACTATTAAGATGTTACCTCTAAAATAGCTTTTAAAATAGTGCAAAATACTCAAAAAAGGCAATCTGTTTTGAAGAATTGTCATTTTTTTCTCCTCCCGCTGCCGTTTTGTTATTTTAATTATTATAATCATTGATGTAAAAGGAGTGACCGCTTCGGAATTAATTGCTGAAATTTAATAATATTTAATTTTCTCAAGATCTAGAAATTCCTCCTTCGAATATTGAAATTAGACTTCTTCTGAATACAATAACAGTAATTTAGTTGAATGTACACTTACAACATGAAGTTTGAATTAAACCATTATGTGTTTTTGCGTATTCCTCACAAAGAACTGAAGAAAAAAAAGTTTTAACGTCTAAATAACATTGTTTCAACATTAGAACGTTATTCGAACGTTGAAACAACCTCATGTGTCTGCTGGGTTCCCAGGAATGAAAATGTATCTATCCAGATGGTAATGTAATTATCCAGATGGTGATGTACCGTGTCCCAAATATATCTTGCGTCACGTCTGTTCACTGAGTTCTACTCAGCTAAATTGTCTTACGTATGTTTTTAACTGTTTAGTGGGACAAAAATTTGGAGGTGACTAAATTTTTGTCCAGCTGAGTTTTGTCTGATAAGGTAGTGAGATGCCTTTTCTGGGAATATAAACTTTTGACGAAAAATATTTGAAAATTATATCTCTCAACTTACCTTCACGCGGGCGATATTTAAGTTGCGTTTTTAGTTCATTTGAATTCGGTAATACCGGTAATGCTTGGAAAACTATTGACTTCGGTTTGGTATACCATGTATGCCCTCTGATTTGGTTTTCGTGAGAAATTCCAAAAACGCTTAAACGTATTGAATATTGGGTGATGTTAACAGGGTAGCCTTTAGACATCGACTTTGATTTTGAAGTCATCTAGAAAAAATGGTGAAAATTCGTATACGGCATTCATTGAAAAAAAGTTTTGTCACTTATGTATGGTCTGTAGGTATTTGACAGTAAACCAATTTTATCATTTTTATTTTTCTATTGCTGAAAAAAGGAGAGATTTCTAGAAAAAATGCCACCGTCCTGTAGATTTTGTTTTGATTTAAGAAATATAATTTATTGAAATCTCACTATCTGATACGGCATAATGTACAACCGGGACGTGGGACCCCGGGACCCCTAAAGTGGGACCTTTCAATTTGTTAAAGTGGGACCCCTAAAGTGGGACCTTTCAATTTGTTAAAGTGGG
>JAUJPO010069045.1:0-12000 GCA_032270745.1 Tiaropsis multicirrata
AGACAATATAACTTCAAAGCTTCCTATGACCAGCTTTTGAAATTATCAGACTGTCAGCCTGTTCACACTCAGAACCTGCAACTTATATTACAGGAAGTTTATAAATCTATAAACCACATAGGCCCTAAACTAGGATGGGATGCCTTGGAATTGGTTGATCCTAAAGATCCTACAAATCTTACAACACCTAAAATCAAACTTAGATGTGGGAGTAGAATTAAACTTCCTTTTCCCAAAAACGCAGTTTGCATTTGATTTCAAAGCCGGTTCTGCTTGGAATCACCTCCCAAAGCAGGTCAAAATGCTCGAAATTCTGAAAGATTTCAATGAAGATGTCAAAGGAGTGAAAATTTATTGTTCGTGTAAACTGTGTACTATATTTTAGAACCTTTCAATACTCAATGTAAAGTTTTTATTTTTTTTTATTATGTTGGCTTAAATTAGTATTTTACTATGTATACAGTCCAACGTTAAATAAAGTCAAAAAAAATAAATTAAGTTGCAAGCTTTTTTGAGGAATATCTCAAGTTATTGACAATGAATTTTAAACCATATAGCAGTCAAGAAAACTAGCCACTTTTTTAGCGTTAAAACAGTCAGGGAATATTGGCAAGTTTTTGTCCTCACTAAAATTTTTAAAGATGCGAGTGAGAACAAAAACTTGCCAATATTCCCTGACTGTTTTGACGCTAAAAAGTGGCTAGTTTTCTTAAAAAGGTTTTAACTTGTACGAAACCGAGGAAACTTTTACAACAATACAATACAATACATCATCTTTTTAAGTGATACATACGCACGGTCGTTTAAAATATTTTTTCATTCGCCTGTCCCTTGTATGACTTTTCCATTTTTTTTCTGATTGAGGCACTATTAGCTTTTTAATTAGAGCAATTATTTTGGTTAAATGCTGAGATTGCTCCGGAGTTTTTTAAATCAAGACATTGAGCCATAACTCTTTTTGCTCTTTGCATATGTAGCGCCTCTTTGTTCGTAGCGGCGTTCATTCTTCTAGTGGAAGGTGATGGCGAAGGTATGTCTTGTATTTTTAATCATTTTCTGAAAATAATGAAATATTTTGGCTTTTTTTTAAATAATGACATTTTTATGGGGGTGCTTTTGACACGCGGGTGGCCAGTCCGCGGCCGGGTGAAATTTCTTTAACGAGTTACCAGACGGCTTTATATTTTTTATTTTGTTATTATGATATCATTTGATTTTTGCTATTCCTGAATGATATATATATATGTTCGAAAATAAGATTTTATAACAATAATGTTGGTTTTAAAGTCAATAAACCAGCCAAGGCTGGAAGGTCAGCCAAAATATCTTGAAATGCTAGATGTAGTTACAAAGTACATTCAAGGAGATGAAATATACTCTAGTTGATGTGCTTAAGAGGACAATCCATAAGTGTGAAAAATGAATCTGTGAACCTTTTAGTAAAAACTTTCGGTAAAAATAAGCTAGGTTGAGCCTTAAATGCCCATTATCTCCCTAACCAGAATGAATTAGAGGTTATAGTTCATAGCTCGTTGATTATCTGACATTTTAATTATACGCCTGTTTTAAGACGGGTGTGGACCTGATTTACGGCAAGCTGTTCAGTGGTGCAGCTTCAAATTTAACCCCCTTTCCAATTACATTCATAAAAGAACAAAAAAACTAGTGTAGATGTGTAGCAGAACCAAGTTTCTTACGCCTCTACATAACACACAACTCTTATGGTCTCTTACCATCTACACAAAGACACACAAAGATATTTCAAGCTTTCAAAGAAAAAGGCATTGTTTACCTACAATACACAATAGGGCTTTAAAAAAATAAACAAATTATCAATAGATTGAATAAAACAAAAGCATTTTTAAGTTTCTATTTTTATTGTTATTAATAGAAGATAAACCCTTTTTCTTTAAAAAGAGAAAATTTGCAGGAAACCTTTTCCCAAAAGATAATCCACGGAAATGGTTAAGGGTGGGTATTTTTAGGTTCTGGCAAAGCCCAGGTACCTGCAGGTGCACTGTAAAGGTAGGGAATTTGAGAACATTTGAGAACATTTTTGCTAAAACTCAGAGAATTTTTCAATAAATTTTGCACTACACTGTAAGGGTCCGATGAAAACCCATTTTTTGTCCAAACGTACATTACCATCAACATACACAACATGCACAGTACAGTGTTACTTCTTGCACACCCATAACAAACAGATCCATCTGGTCTTCATCTAACATTGTTTTAAAATTTAAAAAAACACTGCCAGTGCTTTACACAAAGAACTCCCAATTGAAATTCATCGCTACTCGGCTTCTCTGTTGAATCTATGTTTATTATGGTCATGTGACTATTCCACCCTAGTCTGGAGATCCATACTCTGTTACAAAAATATCACTATGTATATTGTAAAAATCAAAAAGGATAACTGAAATACAGTGTATTTTTGATACAATTTAAATCATAAAAGAAAATAACCGTTAACTTTTGAAAAAAAATCAAAACTAACGCCACCACTTGAAGCAATAGTTCTGTTCATCACTTTTGTTTATCAAATCATAACAATAGAAAATTAACGTTTAATTGATGTTTTTCTGAAAATCTGTGAAAGTGCCTTAAGGTATGTTGACAGGAGTTCTCAGAAATATTGAACCCACATATTTATTATTCCATTTGATCTTTGTGTATTTATAGATAGAGGAGTAGTTTTAAAAGGTAAAAAAAACTAATAAACCAAAATACTGATGAGTGAATTATCAACTGGGTATGAATTAAGAAACACCCCTCAAAAGGGTGAAGGTATTTTTGCCATACAACATTTTTCTAAAGGATCCCTAGTCATGAAAGGGAGAGTTTTAAAAGAAATGCCTTACAATACGAGCCATACAACTCAAGTAGGCATCAATCGATGGATCTTAAGAGAAGAAATTGCTCAAAAAGTTAATCATTCATGTGACCCAAATGTTGGGTACAGGGATAATTCGGAAGGTGGAATGGACTATTTTGCTTTCAAGGACATTCATCCTGGGGATGAAATAGTTGGAGATTATGCCATGGGAAATTATAAAGTTGATCATATGCCACCATGTAAATGTGGTGCCAGTTGGTGTAGAGAAAAGATAACAGGTTGGAAGGAGCTTCCACAGGATATTAAAACTTCTTATCAGGGTTTCCATGCAGCCTACTTAGACGAACTCGACAAAGATGCTGCTGTCTAATTTGTTTCGTTTTGACAGGTTTTGAAATATTGAGTTTTTTTCACCCAGCTTTTTTCATTCACTTGACTTCATTTCATTCACTAATGTCTTTTTTTAAGGTTTTGTTGAAACAGTTACAAGTAGGGCAGTAGAAAACCCTATCATCCATGGGAGACTAAAAATCTGGTGCAATTATAATACTATTTTCTTCTTTAAATTTTTTAAACTTAGTTCCCTACTGTATTATATATTACTTACATTAATATTTTTGTATAACAACCTTACAAATATTATACACTTTAATATAATTGAATTCTTTCAATTGTTTTACATTCATTGTTAACAAAATAAGCTGGCAAAAGTTTTTTCAAACTTTTGTTTTTTAAAACTTTCCCTATATATTATATTTTTCTTACCTTTAGGTTTAAATAAATCAAAATGAGTAGTACCCAACGAGGAAACCATTCCAAAAAGAGGGCACAAAAGCATAAAAATATCACAAAGTTTATAAATAATAAATATGACACAACTGACAAACTGAAGCAAATTAACCAGTTGGTGGTCTCCAATGTGTGTCAGAGATGTAAGGATTGCATTGAGTGGAAAATCAAATACAAAAAATACAAAGCCTTGACCATTCCTGCAAAATGTGTTAAATGCCAGTTAAAGAAGATCAAATACGCATATCATATTGTTTGTTCAGATTGTTCTGTCAGTTTGAAAATCTGCGCCAAATGCACTTTCGAGAAGAAAGTTGTTGGGAGTGTGGAAAAAAGTGCCACTGAGAAACAAAGGGAAGAATCCGTTTTGAGAGAAGAATTGAAATTTATGAGACTTCGTGAGAAACGTACCTTTTTGAGACAACTGGGGAAAGGCGAAGAAGGGAAGATAAATAAAAATGATGATAGAGGAGAGGAGGACGACGATGAACATGAGGATGAAAGTGAGGGTGAAGCTGAAAGTGATGTCGAAGATGAAGATGATCTTGAAAATGAACCGGAAGAAAAAGAACTGGAACCAAAAGAAAAAGAACTGGAACCAAAAGAATAAAATTTTGAGTATTTTGAATTTACTTTTTTTGAATATTGATGGCCAGTCTCCACTCAGAGAGAGTTACGTCTTTACGTTAGGAATTTTCGCTTGAAAAAGATAACGTTATTGAAAAGAAAAATTGCATTTTTAACCAATTGAATAGCTTTGTCTAGAGGATTACTTGATTTCTCGCTACAATCACTGAGTGGAGACTGGTTTTAAAAGGGTCTCCGAGAAAATTGTCATAAAAATTTCTAGATGTTCAACTTTATTGTTAAGGTCCAAGAATGTTAAAAATAGTTTCTAGTGTTCACTGGTCTTGGAATGTGAGTTTATAGACTTCTCCTCTCTAATAGACGGGGGTTGTGGAAATGAAACTTAATTCCGTTAACTTAATAGTCTAATAGTCTTATGAATATTGAGATTTGAAAAAATGAATCAAAATTAATTGTGGGGTGGGGGGGTTGAAATAAGAATGTCCTGGGTGGAAAAGAATTTAAAAATTAATTAGCGGGAGGGGAGACGTCTATTAGAGACCAGAGAGTATGCATCAATTCTCAAGATTTTCAACATAATATAGGCTTTAAAATTACTGATTTCAAAAAGACGTTTTTTAAGAATCCAATTTTTACATATTTTTTATATTGTGCTGGCAGTGGTAAACTTTTATTAATCCCAATTTGTGAAATTTAGAGGGTACATATTACAGCAGTTTGGCTTTATCTTACCTGATATTTTTCTATTAATATCGTGTTTTAGTTATATCCAGAAATATATGAATGAAGAAAGTATTCAGATTCTTTTTAACTTTGTCATTATAACGGTTAAAATAATTACATTTTCTTTTAATAAAAAAGTTGCCTTCAACTTAAAATGAAAGTGAAATATTTTTTTGTAAGGTAAGGGCAATTAATTTATTGTTTTAAAAACCAGATTGGCCCTCAATTCTTGGTTTCTGTTTTTTAATTTTTTTCAAATTTTTGGCAAAACTTTGCCTACCGTATTAGTTCAATGACATCAAAATATATTTTTGGACATTTGATACAAACTTGAATCCCTAAAACTTTACTCATTATTTTATTTTATTTGCCTTCCAATCGACCAAGCTCAACAACAATATTGCCTGTAAAACTAATTTTAAGTCTCGCCCAATATGCATTCAATAGTTTAAAATGGTTTTGTTTTCCTTCTGATTTGTAAAACACCCATGAAATTATTAATTTAAAATGTTTTTTACCAACTTATTTCATTTTAAATCCAGAATAACTTCGATAAAATCAAAATAAACAATGTTAAGCAGAAGGTTTTTCTCAAGTCACAGCATTGGAAAGACATTATCAAAAATGGGAGATATTTTGGAGAAACATTATGAAAATGGCTTGACAAATTATTCCAGTGAACAAAACAAGCAGCTGATCAAAAACTTGATGGTTGAAAATGCCAACGTATTCAACAGTGAAGAACAAATAAAGGTTAAACTAGAATATTGGTGGTAATTATATTCTCTGTCGTGCAACAGATTTTTTAAATTGTTTTTTTTCTCTCTATCTACTCGGCTACGAATTGATCTTTTAAAGTAATTTCAGGCTGAGTTTTAATTTGCTATGAGAAATGTGGAAATAGATTAGTCAGATTTCATTTCATTTCAAACATTTCATATTTTTCAAAATTAAATATTTATTATTTCTTGCATGAAATAAAAAAAACAATTCAGAATCAGAATCAAACTGTTGGGGATATAATATGGGTCTTCAATTGCATACTTTTGAAGCTTGACCATGTCGTTAAATATAAAGGCAATTTTTTTGTATTTTACTTGTATTATTTCACAAATATTTTTAACCTATTTTTATATTTTCAGCGGTGGATCAACAGAAGAAAAGTAAAAGAGAAGAACAATTTACTTTCATTTCCTTACACTCTTGCAGATGGTATACTTTAACTCCTAAAATAATAGTAACATTCCTAGACTCGAATATAACTCGAACCTATTGATAGCGAGTGAACAAAATTGAAAGTTCCAAGATAATAAGGATGTCCATTTAGAATATCAACTCTATTTAAAAACTTGATTGGTTAATTGACGTCACATGACTAGTTTATAAGGGGGTAATTCTAGATCTTTGAAATGACAGCAGATTATTTCCTTTTTCATAACTTCAGCTTTACAGAAATTTCATTTTCATTCATATCCCTGTCAAAAATAATTTAATATGAGGACAAAGTTTGGAAATTTTGATTGAATTCTATTCTGCTTTTTTCGTTTAGACACAACTCAACCCAGCTCAATCAATGTCACCTCATTAAACCTACCAGCTTGGAAACATTACCTTCAAGATTGTCTGATGCAAGACAAAGATTGGGTACTTGATGGGATCCAAGAGGGCTTTTCATTAGATTTTGATTCAACACCCTTGGCAAACGCCAACAAGAACTTATCATCAGCTTATGTCCAACCTGGTATAATTGACGACTATCTGGAGATGGAGTTAAAACAGGGAACCATGTTTGGACCGTATAAAAATCAACCTTACGAACAATGTCAAATCAACCGGTTCGGTGTCATACCAAAATCGGATGGCAAATTCCGGATGATTACTGATCTATCTTTTCCACTCGGGGAAAGTGTAAATGATGGCATTTCCAAGGAAAATTCAACTGTTTCATACACTGGACTAACCGCAGCTGTGAAAAAGATTTTAGGTCTTGGTAAAGGTTGTCTTCTGGCAAAGTTTGATATTCAAAGAGCATATAGGATGATTGCATTGCAAGAGGATCAACGTAATCTAGTTGTCATCAAATGGAAAGGATATTATTTTGTAGATCTGGCTTTACCATTCGGTGCTCGAAGTGCACCAAGGATATTTACCAGATTCTCAGACATTTTGGAGTGGATTTTACGTGAGAAAGGACATGTTAAATACATGCAGCATTCCCTGGACGATTTTTTGGTATTAGGACCACCGGGGTCAACTGAATGTCACCAGGGATTGGAAAATTCCTTACAGTTTTGTCAAGAACTTGGTGTCCCTATTGAAAACAGAAAAACCATTTACCCGACAACTAAACTCGTTTTCCTTGGTATGGAGATTGACACAGAAGCCATGGAGATGAGGATCCCCAATGAAAAGTTGGATAAAATTCGGCAAATATTGGACCAATGGGTGCACAAACCGTCGGGTACCAAACGTTCATTGCTCTCTTTGATTGGTTCACTATATTATTGTTGCCAAGCGGTGGTCGTTGGTAAGCCCTTTATGACAAGATTGACCAGAAAAGCATACTCTGTGGATAAACTCCATTATTTGGTGAAACTAGACGAGAATGAGATTGAAGATCTGATGTGGTGGTATTATTTATTGAACTCGTGGAATGGTAGAAGTTTGTTAAGTAATTTTGAGAAACAAAGGAACGTTGTTAAACTGCACAGTTAAAAGACGAATTAGATAGAACTTTTTAAATGAATGATCAGTGCGATTTCTCTTGGTGCATTTTTGTAAATACGTTATGGTTTTGTTTATTTTTATTGTATGCTATTTTTTTCTCAAAAAAACGACATCTTTCTTTATGATTTATTTAAAGTTTAAATTTTTTAAATATTTAGTTTGTAAACCACTTTCGCATTTTAGCTTTCCATGGCATTTAAACTTGGCACTGCAAAAACGCTCATGGGTTTGATTAATCAAGGCAATTCCTATTTCCAGTAGAGTCAATTTCTTGTTTTCTTTTTCTTCATTGCTGGTATGCAACCAACGACTTCTTTTCAATTACATTTCAATCTTTCAACTTTTTTCTATAGATTAAAAAATCATAAATACAATGACTGCAGATGAAGGATTTGAAGAGGGAGAGATTGAAGACGGTAGATTAACTTTTATCACTTTCTCTATGAAAACTTCTTCTTTTCCAGTAGTGTTTAAATTTTTTTTATCACATTACATTTTTAATACTTTATACTCGTCGTGTCTCCAATTTTTAAAATTTAAAATCTTTTGCCACTGATGCACGTTTAAAGACACACAGATCTAAAAAGGATTTTTATATTATAGTTTCCACTTTGAACCTTTTTTCTATTCAAAAATTCATTCATTTCAGATGAAGTTGTAACAGAAGAAGTAGAAGAAGTAGAAGAAGCAAATGACGCCAATGAATCTGAAGATACTGAAGAAGAAAGATTTGTCATCAATACTGAGGTACGAAGTTGAACAATTGCGGTTTTCAAGAAAATAATTGTACATCCATTTTTGCGGATGTTTAAGTTTTTGAGAGTTACCTCTCGGATTTCCAATTAAAAAAAACGAATCCCCCCTTGGATTCCCAGACCAATCTTCACTTGACCCCTTTGGATATATTTCCTAACATTTTTGTTAGACAATTTTGCGTTATAGATTTTTATGTACCCCCTTCGGAAATCCACCACATTTTGAGCGCTGACCCCTTCGACAGATCATTATCCTCAACAGGGGGGGGGGGGGGGGGGAGGTTTTAAACCAAAATTTTTAAATGGAGACTTGAATACCATAGTAACAGTATACTAATTGATCAGTATTATATTCTTGAGCTTTTCGTTACAGACCCTGCTACTTTATCTAGGGTAATTCATAAATCGTATGCATTAAAGTATAGTGTTCTCCAAATTCTACATATTGCTAATTTTATCTAAAATTATGGATGGTAAACTTCATAGTCATAGATCGTTTGCATTTATCAAGTATCAAGAGCTACATATAAAATATAATCTCCCCCATAGACAGAAGATACAGAGGCTGAAGGAGAATTAGTGGTCGATGAAATCACCATACAACAACATGACGAAGAAAGTCTGGATAGTGAAATGATGGCCATACATGAACAACTGTCTAAAGAACAAGGTACCAATTTTGAAACCACTAAAGTTTTCCGTAGTTAAAAGTTTCTTAAACGAGTTTGGAGAACGAAGCAATTTTTAGAGACTTTTGTACTAAAGAACGACGTGGTCTCAAATTGGAAGATGGATTATATATAATGGTCATAACACTATCGAATTTCGCTTTCGGAATTGAAGTATTTCCAGCTTTTTTTTTGTCTTGCATTTATATTCAGTGCCTTTGAATTGTCTACATGTATTTTTATATATGTTGAAGATTAAATGCCACTTCAAGAGTGCTCTACGTTAAAGGAGCATATTACAAAATCTAAAATGGTCAATTGTCAAAGCATATAACAATATTTCAAAAACTTGTCAATTGTGCCTTAACGAAAAACTCGAAATTTTATTGTACAAAAACAAAAAAGAACTACTCAACAAAAGGTATGAGATAATTGCCAAATGTAGGCACGTAAATAAGTATACACTAGCTAATTATAAGATTAATCGATTTTTTGTATGAATGTATCACTAGCAATTTTTACGACCATATCAATTATCATCAACTTTGTATAATTTTTCATAAAATGGAAACCTTGTTCATCATTTAGTTTTATGCAGCTGACGATTGTGTAAAGACATGAAACTTTTAGTTCTGTGAAGCAAATTTGTCTTTTCTCGATTTTGTTTTTTTATATATTTTTTCGAAATCGAATAAAATTCGAAAAAATATAAGTTTTTACTGTTAACATTTTGAGGTACCAATCTGAAAGAAATTGGCAAGAAAGCAGACCAGCAAAATTTCCACCAACAGCCAAACCTTGTCAAGGATGAGGATACGGTGAAACTTTCGAATCAAATAACAACATCTTTTCAATTGTCAAGTAGTGACATAGTCAATGGTTCGAGGAATGCTAATCAAACGGCTATGGATATTGATACGAATGAAGTTGAAGAAGGTAGCTTAGCTGACGATGCTTGCAAAATTAGTTGGTAAGACTTTCAGTTGTTCAAGTATTTTAGAATTGTATCATTTAAACAGACTAATTTCCACCTATGTAATACTTTACTTCTTGAATTTTGGATCTATGTATTCTTCTATTTAATTTTCACCGATATGAAAACTCATTCCTACTTTATAGTAAAGACAAAACGTCATTTTAAACGTCAAAACAACATAAATGGAAATACGTCTCTCATTTGACTGCTGTATCGAAAAAGATTTCGACACACGATAAACTACTATAACGAATTCTAGTAGTTTTAGGACTTTTTGGTAAATACCGAGATTGTTCACGTGAATATTTATAAATGTATAAACAGATTATTATCATTCCAGTTAGGGTTAGTCGAAGGGAATACGAGGGTAATCGATTGCTAGGAGGTTGGGTTGCCCTAGCAATTGTGACCCCGCCCTCCACTAATTCACTCGTATTTACTCCTGAGTGTTATTATTTGCCGTTGTATAAATAACTTTTAAATTCCTTATGCTGCAGCGGCCTGTTGGCCTAATGGACAGGGTGCTGTGTCGAATCCCCTCCATACTCCGGGGGCTCAGTTAGGTTTCGTTGGCACTTTCGCGTAAAGTCATTTTGACTTCTTATTATGATTATATGGACCTTAGAGGGTCAGAAAAAAGAAGTGGCCATTTTTGGTTCATGGTCAGTTTTTCATAATGGCAGATTTACGGTGGCAGAGACCCTCCAAGCAAAAGTCGAAAACTTTCCACTTCAAATATAGACTTGTTATATATCAATCGATTGGAAGATACAAAGTTGGGTCTGAAAATTTTCCTATCCCGAGATATAAAGTACTTTCCTTTTTCTCGAATTTTGAACTCACAAACTACTAGTCCAGGTAATATGGGGCACTTACCCCCACCTTGGAGATGAAAAAGGTTTGAGACTGTTTTTGGGTTCCGACACGCCTGTATTTTGAGAATCATGATGGTTTTCAGGCCAACCAGGTGGCACCAATGCTGGGTAAGACCTGGAACAGGGGTGGGTAGAAGAAAATTTGGACAATATTTTCCCTGAGGTAGGTCACTTATTTTCTCTCTAACTCAAAAAGATGACCTCGTACAACGATGAAACTTTGTGTACAGGTAGTAAACATGTTGGAAATTATCTATGTAAAGTTTTGTGTCATTTAGAATAAAATTGTGTATTTTACAGACCAGAATGTGAAACTTTTCGAAAAATTACATTTTTTGTAAAAATCAAAGCTTGTTGTTTTTTCACAGTAAATAATACTTTGAGAAAGTTAGTAAAAACGACTCTTTCATCGAATTTTACAATCTGGAAGTTTTTGACGTTTTTGGATGGCAACTTGGCATTTTACAGACCAATAAGTTTAACCCTGGATGTCAAATAGATGTCTAATTTCAATGCCTGGGGTCGTTTACTTATTTTCTGCATAACTCTAAAGATTTATTTGTTTTTGCCTTAAAATGATGTAGAAAACATATTTAAAAACCTTTCTGTTTATTTCTAGATGATCTAGATCAAAATTGTGTATTTTACAGACCGGAACATTTTGATCAATTTTTGGTCAAAATCAAAGCTAATTTGTTTTTGTACAGTCAATAATACTTTGAGAAAATTGGTAAAAACGTGTCTTTCGTCAACCTTCACATCAAATAAGATAGTTTGAACATTTTGTTGACTTTGAATGTCAACTTGGCATTTTACAGACCAATAAATTTAGCCCAAGATGTCAATTACCTAGCCTAAGCGTCTGGGGTAGGTCACTTATTTTCTTAATAACTCCAAAAAGGTTTGTGTTTTTGTCATGAAATTTTCCACGAAAGTAGTAAATATGTTTAACCCTTTCCGTGCCAAGCCCTTTTTTAGGATACTTATTTGTTAAAATGAGCTAGGACAAACTTTAAACGTCAATATCTCCTGAACCAAAAGGAATTAGAGGTTAGTTTATAGC
>JAUJPO010069056.1:0-11994 GCA_032270745.1 Tiaropsis multicirrata
AATTAATATCATAAACCTTTTTCATTTCGAAGTGAGTGTCGCGAAATAGCGCAAATTTATAGGCTTATTGTAGTCATTTTTTTTAAGCAAATATTTGGGAAATATTTTGTCGCATTTTTGCGAATCTTGTTACTCATGATAGAATTGATTAAAAAAGATTTTTCAAAAGCAGTCTGTTCCTAAAAATGTTAAGAAGGTGAAAAAAAAGGTTTTATCTTCAAATTCCAAAACCGATTTTTTCCTATGGTCAGAGCCCTTAGGGAACTAAATTTTGGCGAATTTGGCAAATTTTGACCTAAATCCCCCATCTTTTTAACAAATAACGATCAAAAAAGAGAAGTTTCAGTCCTTCATTCGCAAAAAAAAGTTCTCGCCAAAATAAAAATTGATTTTGCCCACTCGCCAAAATTAGTACTCGCTAAAATTAAAGGTATGCAGAGAGTTTACCAGTGTATAAAACCAGTTAACTGTTCATTTCCATGCTCTTCGCTCCCACATATAACTTATAACTTTCTATATAAGTGTTTTGTAGTCTAAAGTCAAGTTAAGACATGTTAAACCCATTTTATCCTCTCTTTTGGGTGGTTATATCAAAAGTCAATCTCCCGCTAAAATCATGATGTTTACCTTACAGATTATTCAAGAACAAACTAGACATTTAAAAGGATATCAGAATGAGAGAGGAAATATTTGTCCCCTTTCTCTTGCTCCAAATATTGTCAACAGTCCATGCCTATGAAGTATTGCCTGGGTTGGATGTCTTAAGCGCTGGGTTTGATGCTGCTTCATGGAGCAGCAAATCTCGGATCTTCGATTTAGAGAAAGCAGAACAGTCACAAAAAGTCTATGTCCATTCGATCGATAAAACATACGTGGCGCCTGATTTTGTGACTGTGGTGACGCATGGAGCACAATCAAAACGTGTTGAAGAATCGTGTGTCGGTGTATACACCCATTTTAGGTAAGTATTCGTTTTCCCGTTCACTGCACACCCTTAGATCCAAACATATCTGTCCTATTTATTATTGTTGTTTGTTCCCAGCAGGCACGGGACGTTATTTTAACGTCCAAACAACGTTGTTTCAACGTCAGAACGTTGTTTGGACATTGAAAGAATGTTGAAATAACATTGTTTGTGCCTTCTGGGTTAGAATGACAAAAACACTGCACATGCCAATCTTCGCCTTAGAACTAAATTCTCCATTCCCACACATAGACGTCTAAACAACGGTCTCGTGTTTACTGGGGATTCTGTTATTTCATTATTATTTTCTTTCAGTGAGTATGTCCATACTTACCAATCATCCGTTGGTTTTGATGTTGGTATTCATACCGGGAGCTTCAGTTTGGGAATAGCCGCCAACAAAGACGTTCAGAAGGTATACGAGTCAATTACCAAGGAAGGACAAGCTGTTGGATCATCAGAATCCTGGTGGGGCGTCTTTGAAGCCACCCTACCTCCACCCTTCTTGATGGGCGACAAAATGTCTCCTATGTTCCAACAAACGCTAACGTATTTGAACAAAATGGGCGCCCCAAAAACAGAAGCTGAACAAGCAATTTATAATCAAGTTTTGGAAAGTTTTGGAACACATTATGTGACGTCAGTCATTACTGGAGGACGCGTCAAAATGACCAATTTTGTCAACAGTAGTTATCATAAGGAGCATTCCGAAACTACTGTATCGACACAAGTTTCAATAGGATTTGAGTGGAAGAAATTCTCGCTATCCTTGTCAGATAAAGCTAAAGATTTCGAAAAGAAGTTGACTGAGGATTTCAGGAACAATTCAAACCAAGTATTAACTTTTCAACCAGATCTGAAAGAAATTCACCAAGCTAAAGCACCTTGGTTAAAATGGGAACAGGCTGTAGCGCAAGAGCCAACTGTGGTTAACACATCTGCTAGTAGTATCGCTAACTTGTTCTTTCAAAATGCTGACGTTCTAAACCACATGCAAGAAACCATTGATTTTTACACACAACACCAACACATGCCAAAGCTGGCTGACATCAAGCCCAACAAAAATTTGATGAACCCTTTCCTCCTACCATTATACGCAAACAAAAGAAACGACCTCAAAAAGACAACTCCAGCTCCAGGATTGAAGATTGTAGGATGTGGCTTTGATGCAACTACACTCTCATCAAAAACATGTTTATTTGAGCAACCATCGCCAGACTTACCATCATCTCAATGGCAAAACCCTTATTACCCTGATATCGTCTATGACGTTCCTTTCGGCTACTTTGCTGTCAACACGCCAGAATCTTTGTTAGTTGATGCAACAGTCATAATGCAATCGATTGATGACTATGTGGAGAAATCAATCTACTATGAATCACATCACCATAGTGGGTTCTTGGGGTTCGGATCCAAAACAGAGACAAAAACAACTAAGAAATATTATGAGAACTTTTACGCACATAACTATAAATTAGCTCTATCTCTCCGACAAATTGCTTGGTATACCTTGAGATTGTCCGAGTTCCCATTACCAAAGTTAAGCAAAACATTCCAGCAGTCACTAGACTTCATACCCAATGTTTTCAATGCTTCAGATGCTCAAGGAACGAGCATTTTTAAAATGTTTTTCGATGCTTTTGGAACTGATATTGTAACCGCAGCTGATATGGGAGGTAAGCTTGTTTTAACGTCCAAATCACGTCGTTTCAACGTCAGAACGTTATTTGGATGTTGAAATATATTTGGATGTTGGAATAACGTTGTGTGACTGTTGGGACGAAAACTTCTGCTTTTAGATATATAATAGTTTGATTACAAATTTTAAAACTCTTCTGCAATTTTGAGAGCAGAGAAACTATAAATTTGCTTTTTCATAAACACCCCCTTTTTCATCTGTGCCCCAAAAGTTCAATGGCAATATTTTCCCAACGGGGTTATAAAAATGTATTGTTCTTTTTCAAATTTTCATTTGGTTTGGTTCTTTTGTATTTAATTTTTTTACCACTGGGATGAGAGAGAACATACGATTTTCCACTGGGGAGAAAGAATGTCTCTTTTTGAGCGATTTTTCCACTGGGATGACAGAAGTGAAAACTTTGCTCTTTAGTCAGAGTTCGCTAATTTCATTTGTCATCATAGTGCGCTTCTTTCCTTTCTCAGCCGGTATGGGACGTTATTTTAACGTCCAAACAACGTTGTTTCAACGTCAGAACGTTATTTGGACGTTGGAAAGAACGTTAGATTAACGTTGTGTGTCTGTCTGCTAGGTTAAAAATATAATCCCGATTCTTAATTTTCCCTTTCTCCAAAAATACTTGCAGGTATGGTATGGGCTGAAAATTGGTTCGAGTCCTGTCTCAGTAAAATCTATTCCGACATCTGTATCACGCACACAGTAAACCGGGGCTGGTGGTTCGTCCATCATCATGATATCACCAAAAAGTGTGATAAGCGAATCATCAATGATTTGAAAAAATATTCAGAATCACATTATGAAATGCTCGGTGGAACATCTGGCAAAATCAAACAGAAAGATTGGGATAAATGGGTCTATAGTGTTAAATATGATCCAAGGCCAGTCAAATATAGCTTAGCGCCAATCCATTATCTCTTACCTGATTCGCATCCAAAAAAAAAATCACTTGAAGAAGCTACTCTACATTTTTTGAAAACGAGCCACGAAGAACAACAGAAGGTGATTGAAGAATTGAAGAAGCTGAGACCACCCCCTGCAAGTATTTGTAAGAAGATCAACCCCCCGGCAACACACAATAATGTATGATATTATATTGCTTGTTTTGGTAGAATCTTAATGTGAATATTAAACAGTTATTCCGGGGGCATTCGATTTTTAAAACGACTAAGTGTGGGGCCAAGGATTATAAACCCACCCTTTTGGACATATCGTAGGTTGGAGTATAAGTGTCTTCCCGGGAAGTTTATTCATGGCACCTGAAATATTGCAAAACGATTGCCAGTAAATCGCTCCCATGTAGAAACCAGGACAGTATCACTTATTCAATTTTTGTTTCTTCCGTGTCAACCTGGTTTCTACATAATAACTGTTTTTACTGGCAATCTTTTTGAAACCGACTTTATAGTTTTCTTATAGTGCAAGGAACTTCTGATAATTTGGGCCAATTGCGAAAAATCACATTGTATTTACTCAGATTCTATGGGGATATTGTTTCTATAGATAAGTCTTTTTAATTCTAATTCTAAAGTCCCTTACTTTGTATCATTCTTTTATATATCATTCTACAAGATAAAGAAAAGTCAATTTTGGAAGCAGATCCAAGTGATGTTTTGTGTCCGTTTGTTGGTTATCACGGTGCTTATTGTCCGAAAAAATATTCAAAGAAGAATTTGAAATTTGATCAACATCAAAATGATTTAAATAGTATCAACAAAGATCAGATATCTCTCCCACGCGGTGTTGGGCTGACGATTGATGTGACGACAGGTGAGCTGAAACTTCCGGCATTGAATTACGTTGATTCAAAATCCAACATATGGACAGATCCGGAAACCGGGGATATATTTAATATCCCGATCGGGGTATCACTGACGGTAAATGGAACTGAATCCGAAAATAAACCAATAATCCGTGTTTTCAAAACGGAACAAGAATTGGCATCCGTTTGGGAATCGGGTTACAAGGCAGGTACATGGTTGGGTGGAGAGTTTGGACAAAGTAAAGGAATTCTGGATCTATACACCAAATTCTTTTCAAAACAACAAGCGACATCAATTAATCAACATCCACAAAGTTTATACAAATTATCATTGACCGGAGAATGGGAAAAGAAATTGAATGATTTTGTGAAATATGCATTAAAAGCACTACCAGCGAAATATGATGCCAATGTATATGATCGGTTTATGGACACATGGGGTACGCATGTTGCTATTGATACACTCGTAGGAGGTAAGGAAATGTGTTATCTTCTTAACCGTTATACGTCCTGAAAAGGCAGTTTTACCGCACCACTAGTCTCTTAGTTATAATAGCTCAAAACCACTTCATTTTAACCCTATTCGTAGTAGAGGGGGGGGGGGCTATAAATGCTGTACCAACGAAATTTTGTGACTTTTCCTAACTTTTATATAGCATCAATATAAAATACATTTCAAACCCAAAAATCTTTCACACCTTGAGGATGATGTCATTTTTGACAAGCAGGTGTCATGAAAAATGACACATTATTTGCATATTTTAACTTTTAAATCGTAATTTTATGCATAAATTGGAGAAAAAAGTCATTCCCAGCTTTAAATTTCGTTTTCAGCGCGAAATTTGGCGATTTTCATTTTTTGACGAAAAAATGATAATTTTCTAATTTTGCTCACATCAGCATGATGAGTGACGTCAACAAAAAATTTTTTGTGTCACTTCTTACTCATGCTACAAGCCTTGACGGTCATTTGAAGTTTGAATTTTCAGTAAAGAGAATTTGTTTCCCGAATGAGAGGGCCGAATGAGAGGGCCGAAGTCTGTAATTTGAAAATACTGAAATCTAATTGGTGGATATAAGAAAGTACCTATCACGAAAACTTTCTTTGAGTATATCAAACTTGGATGTATAATAAACTGTAGACACAACATAGAAAGCAAACTTGAGTCGTACCCAGGGCGATAAGCTTTCTGACATTAGAGACGACATGTAGGTGTCCTTTTTTCTCATTTTCCCCGCGCGGCCGCCGACGGTTAGCACTGGAATCGAGGTTGAACTTGAGCTTTCAATTCTTTTACCAGGGATGTCTGAACAACAAGTGATAATGAAGGATTGTATGTGGACAAGTTCATATTTGACAGGTGGTATAACTGATCCACAGCTCCGGCAATTCCTGGAGATGGAGCTCGGGATGAAAACACCACCAAGTGGATATTATAAAGAACGAAGACAAATGCATATTGATCACCGAATCGGAGGTACAAAATAAGTTCTTTAACGTTGTTTCAACGTCTTCAACGACAACGTCGTCCATATTTTGACGTAAAACAACGTTATGTGCATGTGATCTGCATATTGACCATCGGATCGGAGGTAATCAATGACGTTCTATCAATTTGTTTCAACGTCCCAATAACGTTCTGACGTTAGAACAACGTTGTTGTGACGTAAAACAACGTTCCGCGCCTACTGGGAATTTCGTGTTTTGGTTGTATGTCGTGTTGTTTAGAGAATATTTTCACACCCGTATGTGTACCTCCAGTGGGGGTACTAAAAGCTCAATGGGGTGAAAGTCAAACACCCAATGGGTTATGTTTTTAAATATAATATCTACTATACTTTCATCACATTTTCAGTGAGATTCCCCGTTGACTGGGGTGAAAGAGAACATCCGATTTTCAACTAAGGGGTTATCATTTCTTCCACTGTTAGAGTTTTAAGCCAAAGAGGGCCTAAAGAGAGTGAATCGATGAGAATAGATAAAGTAATCATATGATGTATAGGATGCTCAAGCTTTTAGCAGTGGCAATGTATTCCCAGAGTAAGCAACAATGCTTCAACGTCGTTATTTGGACGTTATGACAATGTTGGAATAAACGCCGTTTGGCTGCTGGGTTGTGGTCCAACTAAATTCATATGATTTATTTATATATGATTCTATTTTTACAAAATAGGGAATCCAGAAGTGAAGGATAAAAAGACTTGGATCAACACATTGGGAAAAAATCCTGCCTTGGTGAAAATATATACTCAAGTTGAATGGTCGATAGTAGCTAAAAAAGCTGGTATCGTCTCTGGACAAATTGTGGTAAATTTGAGGACGGCAGTTCAGAATCGAATGGCATTAAGTGAAAACCAACGAGTGAAGGAAGCCGCAGAAACAGCCAAGAAGAGATTAGAATATTTGCAAGGACCTCGATCAGTGGTAGCCATGGTGGCACACGGCCGCAGAGGAACAATAGCGCCACAACTGGAAACTGGAAAATATTTAACTTTGAAAGGCTTGAAAGATTGTCCACCTGGTCTAAATATTGCGCAATCCAAATCAACCTGTAATACCGGTCTGTATATTACATCGTGGAATCATTATCGTTTAACGGAACCCCTCCGGTACGAACGGAACGAAAAAGGTGAAATGCGGTCGGTCCGATGTTTTGATCTAGATTCCAGGCGTCAGTGTATCACACACTACGGTCCATGGGTGAGGGATGGATGTTCTTTACAACCTTATGCTACTGGACAAGAACGTCCTTTCCATACTCCTGTACCAAGCCGGACCGTGGTGGCAATGGTCTGCGCTGATTGCCACATAGTGACGGCAGGCTTCCCACAAGATTCAACATTGAAATGTGTTTGTCCTGGTTATTAAGAACTACGGAACTATTATATGCAATAAAAATATTTGATTTGAGCTGATCAGAAAACAACAATAAATTGTAATAATAATTAATTTGATGTCATGAAGCATAAAATCAACCTCGCATTATGTTTATAAGGCAGCACAATAATCTCGTTCAAACACGCCCGTTTCAGTGACTCGGTGGAAGTTTTTTTATCATCAGTGTGCAGAAACTAAGGTAAAACCTCCATATATTAAAGTCTGTATTCTTTCAACTGGGGGTTTCAAATTCTATTGTTCTTTTGTTCGATTAGTTTAACTGCAATACTAATTCAACTCAATGGGGATACCAAAATTTCATTTTTTCCAATGGGAAAATAAAGGCATTTTTCCAATGGGGAAATGCAAATTTCCCCCAAGTTTTTTATATGGGATAGTCCCTTATCCATCAGAGAGTCATTTGAAAATGCGGTTCGATGGGGTCTGTATATTCGAGTGAATAAATTTTCAGAACAATTTAATTCGTTTTATCTTTATTATTCCAATTTTAATTAAATATTTTAAAAGTTGAGTATAATATAACATATAGATCATTTTCTAAATTATCATTTCCTTGAGAATTCTTTAAAAAAACCGAAATCAAAGATTATTTTAGTAGAACTGACATATATAGGTGGTCTTTAGTTCAAACTGGATTACCAATAAGAAAGTTTACCGTTTTTTTCTTATAGAACAAATTTTTAATACGTAATAGGTAATACGTTTTGATATGACGACAAAATATTGTTTTAAGGCCAATTGACACACTATATACAAACAAAGTTAAGCATCAAACGAAAAAAGAAAATTATTCAATTCGTCATTTTCCCACCGTATCAAATTCAGTTTTCTTCTGGTTTTACACGATCTATTTTATATATAGTTTTTATTGGTTCTATATGACTGAACAGTTTTGATCGAGCAATTGGTATACGATTTAAATCGATTAACGTTTTTTCTGGAGAACGTCGGAGCAGATATCCACAACACGCTTACAAAGCTTCTCTTGAGATCGTTTCTAGAAAAGTTAGAAATATATAGTATAAAGAATTTAAACCAAAAGAACTCAATATGCTAATAAGGTTGTTTAAAAATCTTAGCCCAGTAACCTATTGTAAGTCCGATCTTTGCATATTGAAGTTCTTACTTATAGTAAAACTATGTACTGGTATGGGTAGGTATTTCAAAAAATCTTACACTGCACACTACATACAGAAGAGCCGGATTCTGAAACCCAAAACTTTTGTCCCAATGTACGGTAGTGTTAAGATCGAGTCTCACCCCCTCAAGAATAAAAAATTCAAAGACGACAAATTGCGAATTCCAAAACTAGTGAAAATGAAAAATTAAAAAATGAATTTAATACCTGAAGAAACCGCATCGGTAGCTGAAAAAGAAGAAGAAATTGATTTAAACGTTTGATGATGATTTTCATTGACCGCTTTCATGCATTGACACGCATTTCTCGAACAAAAGATTTGTAGACTTTTAGAAATTAGCCCCTTCCTTCAAATCAAGGTTGATGTGAATAAAGTCAGCGATATTGTCCTTAACAGTGTGTTATGTAAAACTAGAAAAAAATCGTTTAAAGAAATTTCAGGACTACGCAAAATTGCTGGAAAAAAACCTGGAAAAAACCGCAAATCTTATAGAAACATGTGCTAGAGTTATTTCTATTTACTACTGAAAACAACTAAAACAAAGTTTTTTTTTATTTCACAAAACCAGTGTTTCTTATCTATATGCCAACAGATTACTTTTAAGACGAGCATTGAGTGATGTTAAAGGACAATACAATCGAAGCTCTAATTAGCGGACACCATCGGGAATTCGACTTGGTGTCCGCTAATTGGAGATGTCCGCCTTTGGGAACGTTTGGTAATAAAAGCTCTAAAAAAATCTGTCCGCTAATCAAAGATGTCCGCCTTTTGGGGTGTCCGCTTATTGGAGCTTCGACTGTATTCTGTGTTGCCTAGCTGTGTTTTAGCTATTTAGAAAGAATTAATAACCTATAATAATGATAACACCGGAGGCAGTCCCGGAACGCCATATTTGAACAAAACCATATAATAGTCTTACAAATATGGCAATCTTAGGTTCCCTTCTAGACGGAACTTTGTTTAACGGCCAAACAACGTTGTTTCGACATCATTTGGACGTTGAAACAATGTTGGGATAACGTTGTGTGGCTGCTCTGGGTTCTCTAAATACTGTATTCAATTCGAATCGAATTTATCACTGTATATTGGTTCCCATAGAAACATAATAAAGATGGTAAGATAATTAAGAGTATACCTCTTCACTTTCGCTATCATCATCTTTCTTTGATAAAAACCTCATCGGTAACTAAAAATCGATGTCAAATATGAATGAAATGATTTTGTTCAATCTCTTAGAATGTGGTCGCTGGGGTGCTGGCTTCTTTAACAGTGAACAGAAACTTATTTTACTGACCAAAAACTGTTAAGACTCGACCCCATCAGTTAAAGAATCCATCCCTCTGTTGAAAAATCCATCCAGCGACCAAATATTTTGTTAAAATTTACAGTTTTGTTGAGATTTAAATCAGTATGCTCAAAAAGTTTCGAATATTTTAATCGACTGAGGAGCTTTGTAAAATAAAAATTAAAAGAAGGGAATGTACCAACCTTAAATAAGAATTCAGTGACGGATACAGAGATCCGCCTGAAATAATTTGACGGAGAGTGTTGCTTTTTCTCAGATTCCTTGTTTGGAAATTAACACTCTCAATCGAAATTTTTGAGTACCTTCTGTACCCGCCTCTGGATTTAACACATCTATCAAACATTTTAAAAAGTCAGTATAATATCATACCTCTCCTCTCTTGGATAGAAATCTCATTGGTAATTCCTATAAAACAAAGGAATAACAAGTTGAACATGATTGGACCTACCTGAAAATTCCTGAAAAACTTGCTTAGGGAACCATGATAACAAAAAGTGTTCGACGTTGTCAAAGAGGCTTTCTAGACAGTTATTTGCTTGATTTTAACAAAATGTGCTTATAAAAAGCATCTAAAATTAGAAATTTTCGATAGATGAGAAACAGCCCTGTAGATAATCATCCAATTATGAAACATATCAAATTTCAGCTGAATGCTATCAAATTTGGGCTCTCTAGACAATTATTTGTATGTTTTTAATAACATGTGCTTTTAAAAAAAATCAGGAATTCTTATGAAAAACAATGCTTTCAAAATTTAAGAACTATCTAAATGGAACAGTGTTTTCATGCTGAATAAAAAAATGTCAATTTAGACCCAAACAAGATTTTTCCGGGTAAATCCATTTCAGCCAATTTTAACCTACTATGGCCCTCTAGTTTCATCATAGTATAAGAAAGCCGCGGCTTTCTTATACTATGGTTTCATGCAAAAAATCAGAAAGTTTCTATGACTAGATTTTGAGCAAAGTCCAAAAAACCCCAATTTTGGGCCAATTTGGGCCAAAATATGCCGAGTTAGATTTTTTTGAAAAATCCGGCTCTGTTTATAGTCAACTAACACTGTGAAAAGAATCAAGACGATCCTATGACTAGATTTCGGTTTTTCTAAAACTAAAAAATTTGGAGGTGACTAAAATTTTGTTCGACCATTGATTTGTTCGACAAAAGACTTTGTCCGATAAGGTATTGGACACTTTAACTTTTTTGGGACTGTTTCAGTAAGTTAACAAAACATGGACTAATCAGAAGGTATTTGAATGAAAGTTTAACAAAAAGAAAAAACACCTCCTCTTTGTCTCGCTTGCTCAAAAATCGCATCGGAATCTGGAAAGAAGAAAGAATTAAAACATAGAAGTGTATCGACCTAACATATAATTCATCTTCCAATTTGAGATCACATCGTTCTTTAGAAAGTCTCTAAAAATCGCTTGAATAAAAGAGACAAATTTTTGTCTCATTGCTTCCTTCTCCAAACTCGTTTAAGAGACTATACGTACTATGGAAAACTAGAGTGGTCTCAAATTGGCATTTCAACAATCTCTAAGTCTAAATGTAACAGAATCAACGGTCAACTTCGATCCCAGGGCGAAACGTCGACGCAAATTCTTTTTCCGTATACGGTCGGTAGCATCATTGACTGTTGGAAGCATCTTGCTTTGAAGGTCGGAAGAATCATTGATAGTCGGAAGCATCCAAATCTTAGTTTTTGGCCGAATTTGATAGTCGGAAGCATCTTTTGCGCTGCTTCTGCCATATTGTGGATAGGCTAGTTTATACTTTATACATGATGTCAATAATGCTACCGACCGTATACGGAAAAGAAATTAGCGTCGACGGCCGCGTGGGAAAAGGTGAGGCAGAAGAGGCCAACATTTACTAAGCGTCATAATATTGATAATATCAAAAAGTTTATCACCCTGGGTACAAGATTGTTTCCTAATGCTTTAGTTCAAGAAGTTTCTTTTTCAGGACAAGTCTTAAATCTATCAAATGACATAACTCCGTAACATCAATTGTTTAAATATTTTTTTGATTCTAAATGATTCCGCATACACGCCCCAAGGAACTCTTTTCAAACAGTACAGAATAAATTCAAATCAGGGGCGGGCCTTTGTCTGTTCGGTTGATTATTGAAATATTGCGTAACATAACACCAGAGATTTGGAAAAGAAAGATAGGAATTGAATTGATAGAAACGCTTTTATCATATATATTCCTTTCTTTTCCTT
>JAUJPO010069067.1:0-11994 GCA_032270745.1 Tiaropsis multicirrata
GACCGACCGACCGACCGACCGACCGACCGACCGACCGACCGACCGACCGACCGACCGACCGACCGACCGACCGACCGTCCGACGAAGATGTTTCAGGACGCAAACAGAACATATTATCGATTGCCGCCTTAACACTATTAAACATCCCGTCAGCAACCTTAGACTGACTACCCAATTCCCCTCACATGGCATGGGTGGACCCGGCGAAGGTTCGTTCACTTGCCAAGCAAATCACCGCAAGTGGGAATCGTACCTTTGTCTCCTACATAGGGGCATAGGGATCAAGGTTGATGACCACTGTACCACAGAGCCTTATACCTTTGAAAACTTTTTGGTCTTTACTCAAAATGGTAAAAATTAATTGGTGTGAAAGTAGCCAGTGAACAGGTGGAGTTGACAGTAGCTCATGAAGAAACATACTTCATGGTTATTATTATCTTGTTAAGCGCATAGAGAATCATGAATTAAATTCTAAACTGCAAATAATATAAAATAAAACATATCTAGATACCCAACGATCCCCACCGCATTGCTGTCGCCATTTTTGACATTTTTGTTTTGATTTAGCGAAGTGGATGGGTGGGAAACGGGCGTTATTTCTACATCATCCAGATCGGGCTTCCCGCCCGCCATCGAATCTGTGCGTAAACGAAATAATGGCGGATATGATGTAGTAGTCTTGCGGATATGCGGCGGATCAATGTCAATTGAAAATATTTTTTTAATTGACATAATGAGGAGTGACAAATTTTCAACGAGATTCGGAGATTCCGCCGTAAGGAAATAGCCTATCAATACAGATCAGTGCCTTCAAGGATGTATAATAAAACTCTGGATAAACATCTTATAAAACGGTGGAGAACAAGGCATGCATTGTTTATCTATTGTTTCGGAAAACAATTGAGGTTCCAGCATTGTCTGCAAAGGACAACTGTCATGACGGCTCAAAGATCATTTGATTTTGAAAAATGTTTAATAAACTTCAAGATCTTCACTTTATAATGGGATAAAAATGTTTTGGTGGCACGCGTTGGCATGGTGGTTTTAACGAGGCTTAAGTATAAAAATTTCTGGTGTCATCATATAGTTTCTTATAGATAGTGTGTTTTCGACATCTAAAACTCAACCTGAAACGTCATAACGACATATCCTTAGCAATTAATTCCATGATTTAAGCTCTCCTAGGAAAACTTATGATTCCATTTGGGACTTGAGTTGTTGTATCTTATTGAACACGGCAATAAAAAAGGAACGAAAAACGATTTTATTACGATAGGAGGGTGAACAATAATGTCATTACCGCGGACATAGCTAGAACATGAAAAACCAATGGAAACTCAACAAGTTGTTTATCCAGAGTTCTATTATATATCTTTGGTTTGATTTAAATAGATTTAATTGGTTTGTAAGTGTTTCAGTTGCACCTAAGAATCTGCAAAAGTGGAAACATGGGGGTCTTCAGATTTTCCTGAAATTCGGACCACTAATAGTAGGCCATGGGTGGATCACACACCCAAAATTTCAGCGCTCTAGCCCTAGGCGTGAACTTCGAAAAATAATTGCGTGAATGCGTGAGTTTCGAAAAATATTTGCGTGAATGCGTGAATTGAGAGGTGACTGGGGCGGGGGGGCCTCTCTAAAAATTCGAAAAGAAAATCGAATGGTCGTTAATCATTATTTTGTGATGTGAGTAGAGAGGGGAGAAAAGAATATAAACAAATATAGAGACTGTGAGCATAAGGTTGATCTCTGGTTTACCGGATCTCCTTGTTGAACGTGAGTAGAGAGGGGAGAAAAGAATATAAACAAATGTAGAGACTGTGAGTGTGAGCATAAAGTTGATCTCTCGTTTACCAGATCTCCTTGTTGAACGCAGTCTCGTATTTCTACTTGTAAAAATATGAAATATCGGATTTATGGATTCTCTCTTAGCCAATCAGATTGCTTATATTTTTTCAAGTTGACACTGAATAAAAAGATCTTATAGGAACTATTCTTATTAAAAAGAACTGTGTAGTTTTATAAACTCTGCAGTTTTTTTTCATTCAGTTCCAGTTTCATTTTTGCATTGAATATTTTCATTTTGACGAGTCGAGGAATCATTAATAAACTATATGTTATTGTTCTACTGTATGATGTAGTGAACAATTTGAATTGGCTGCTGGTTTCAATAATAAATCAAATACCATTTGTAATTCCAAAAGCAAAACAAATTTGAAAATGGCAAACCAAACTTTCAACTTTCAACCAAAAAAGCATTATTGTTAGTTTTCATCCAGCTTTTTTGGAAATTTCATTGCTTGTGTGTGAAACTGATGGGGAATAAAACTTTGAAATATGTTATTTAAGAAACAAAGAATACTTATTTTCTTGGTCTTTTTGAGTTTTTTGGCAATTGGACTTGTAGTTTACAGTAAAATACCGTCTACAACGCCAGACAGAATCCCAAACAATCTGGAAATAAATGTGATGACTGAGGGTATTTATTTTTTGAAAACCGAAGACAAGATTTCATATACCACTTATACCAAACAGGACGAAAAACCTACAACTAAAGCAGAAAAAAGTACAGAAAGTCAGAAGGAAATAAGAAGACCAACTCTGAAGCAGAAATGTACTGTACCGACATTGAATCCATTTCATCCAGATGTTTTAAAGTTTACCAAAAAGGAAGAAGAAGAAGAGTCTCTAAAACAGATCTGTGACTACCAATGGTACTCAGATGTCAGTGATGAGGGTTTGCTGTACATCAAACAGAACAAAAAGAAAAGTGTCAAAAAGGCACAGTTTGGATATATCGTTAGAATCGACAAAAATCGACAGAAAGTTTCCCAGCTTCAAATATTCTTTGAAGACAGCAAACACGGTAAGGATCTCGAAATTTTGAGTACCAGGACCTTGGGGAAAATTTACCAAAAAACTAATCTGAATTGCAGACCTATACAAAACCGTTGAACGTTTTTAGAAACACGTTTCTCGACGTTTCGTTAGATGATGAAAAGCAGCCTACCAAAAAAACAACCCTTACTACAGTGCACTTTTCGACCTACGGTACAAAAATTATTCAACAAACAACAAGTTTATCTGATTCATCTGGTCACTGAGCTACACTAAGGTCACCATCACCATATGGATAAAACTCTCCATATCTGGTGGTAGTGTAAGGAATGACTTGCACCAAAATCCATTCAAATCAAACCTGCGAGCACTATCAGGCAGATTACGCTATGGAAGTGTGACTGAGTTGACTTTTGTGAATTTGATAAACTTTCTTTAAAAATAGTCAACAATTTTGAATTGAAAGGCGCCGTTAGAGAGAAAATGATAACAATCAAATAGGTCTCCTGAAATAAGATTCTAGTTTAAGTTTTCGAACTATATTTCTCTTGGACAATAGGTAATGTATTGATAACACAGGATTATGTAAAAGTGGTCATCACATTAAAAGGTGGTCAATTCATTCACGAAGCTCACATGTACCCAGTACGAAATTTCACCAGACATCCACCAAAGCAACAAGAATCGTCTACAGAACGCAAACCAGACAAACTGAATGTCATTTTCATCAATGTCGACTCGCTTTCCCATTCAGCCGCTGTGAGGAGTTTACCAAACTTTTACAAAACCATCAAGAATGATAGAGACTCTATTACCATGAAGGTATTCAGCCCTCTCTCCTTTATTTCACGCTTTTTTTCCAACATTATCACATCCCAATATTAGGCTACATCAAAAGATTTGCTGCGTATAACATATGTAATCGCTATTGTTCTTTGTGTTTTTCTCTAGGGGCACACTGTCGTTGGAGACGGAACAACATCTCAATTCACTGCTATTCTGATCGGCGATTCAGAAGCAAATTTACCGGAAGCTCGAAAACATTTCCCGAATTCTGGATCCGTCGATCGATGGCCTTTCATTTTTAAAGATTACAACCAAAGAGGGTACATATTCAGACTATCCCAACAGACATAAAACATCATTTCAACATTGTTTCAACGTCCAAATAACGTTATAACATGTCTATTGTGTGTACGCGAGAGCCTTCAGTTTGGCTTTTTTCTTCGGTTTTAGCGTGGTGATACTGAGAGTCAAATGGCTGCTATAGGGTAATTCAAAATAAAATGTGTGATCTCCTCGAACATCAAACTTAAGCGAAGAAATCGACTTTATTTTTTTATCCTTTAGATTTGCAACTGTTTACTCAGAAGATTCACCTGCCACAGAAGCCTTCACTTATCGATTAAATGGATTTGATACGAAACCAACAGAACGGTACTTAAGACTATTTTGGCGCGGTGCTTCGAACTTTCTAAGGAAATTATACAAGATCAGCCCAAGATGTCACCATCAAATGGAATTACGATTCTTACGACGCCTATTAATGAACTATAAAGACATTCCGATCTTCTCTTTCTTTGCTATGGGTTCGGCTCATTCCACCTACGCCAACTTCAAATTATTTGATCAAGATTTCCTTGATTTTCACAATTTTCTAGACTCTTCTAATACGCGGGAAAATTCTCTAGTGGTGTGGTTTGGCGACCACGGTGCTCGATCATCAAGCTATAGAGCAACTATGGTTGGGAAACTCGAGGAAAGGCTCCCTTTCATGCTTTTTTCATTCCCTCGCTGGTTCAAAAATAAACACTTTCAACAATTTCAACATTTTCAACGGAATGCAAATATCATGACGTCACATTTCGACATTTTCTCAACTTTAACACACATGTTGACGAACTTTGACACAAGTTTCAAGAATGATCACAAACGCGGTAAAAGTTTGTTCACCGATATATCAAAACTAAATCGAACATGCCAGGACGCAGGAGTTATGAAGCATTGGTGTCCATGTATACAATACGAGCCAATTGGTACCGAGTCTAAACTCTCCAATACTCTAGCCTCGAAACTGATCGAAATAATAAAACACAAATTATACAGTTTGGGAAACGCTAAAAAGCTATGTGAGCGCGTTAGACTTTCACAGATTAGACGAGTACAGCGAATCAAAACAAATGATCATGTCCGGCAGTTTGCAGGGTCTTTCCGTAAAGGATGTGATGGATGTGGTATCAGACTTCAAGAAGACAAAAAATACACTTCGGATAGTTATGAAGTGGTTTTACAGACGAGAAGACCAAATTCCGCACTTTTTGAAGCCACCTTGGTCAGGAATGTGCGGACAGGTGGAATAACGGTCAATGGTGAAATCAGTCGCATCAATAAATACGGATCACAACCACATTGTATCGCCGATAAATTTCCACATTTGAGACCTTTTTGTTATTGTAAACAACAGATATCTTAATTATCATTTTTGGACAATGGTGGATACAGAAGGTACTCAAAATCTTTGACGGAGAGTGTTGACTTCCATATAAGAAATATGAACAAAAGCAACACTCTCCGTCAACATTTCTGAGTGCCTTCTGTATCCGCCACTGCGGTTATGAAGTTGTTCTCCTACTAGAAGTAATATTTGCTTGAAAGCTGTGCATATGTAATTAGTGTTAATTATATTTTATTGGAAATCTCAGTATATCCCGGCTTAGATAAAAAGCAATCTAGTTTATACGACAGTCCTCCTTTTGATTTTGACTTGTTGATTTGAAATGTCTAGAGTATCTTGCGATCATTAAATACACTAAACTCCTTTTTTACATTTTTTAAAGAAAATCCAAACTTCAAATGACCATCCAGGCTAGTAGCATGAGAGATTTTTTGGCACTGTTAAAAAGCTCTTTATATACTCTTTTTAAAAGCATTCAGTTTATATGGCGATCTTGAGCTATAATCTAAAAGACTGTGGTCCGGTGAAACTACCTTTTCAGGACTCAAAACGCATATCCTACGTTGTCTAAGAGTTACGACACCATACTAAGGTCTATCATGGGAATCTTTCACTTAAAGGAAAAAAAAGTCTAATGCTCGACAAGACTAAGAATTTTCTTTAAAGTATTGACAAGTTTTAACAATACACACACAATGATGAGGTTACCAGCGAGGTGATGCAAGGGGCTATTTAGGACGCTAGACGCGCGTGTGCCGGCCTGTACATAATTCGTCTAAGCAAAAATTGTAAACGGAAATCTATGTACAGGCCGACATACACGCGTCTAACGTCTTAAATAGCCCCTTACGTAACTAAAAAGATGTTCTCTATTATACTACGTATCTGCTCTCTAGATGCTATCTTGAGTTTTTAAGCCGCTATTAAAGAAACACAGTCGGGTATTTCATTTAAAATGCAGTAAAAAAAGATTTAAAAACGAGAATTAAAACTCAAGTATCCAAGGTTGTTGTACACTGAACATAATAGCATAAAAAAGGAGAAACGAATTAAATAACATGATAAGTGTCTTAGGGGGAGATGTCAATTGAAAGAGAAAACAACAGAGATGTCATTTCAAAACAATGTTATTGATAATAAGCGGGATTGTCAACTGATATAGGATTAACACAAATAAAGGAGATTGGAAATAATTTTTTAAACATGATATGATTGATGATGGTGATAGTGGTGGCGAGATGGTCATTTTAAAAGGATTTGGTGTTTTGCTTGAGGTGAAGTATCATGGTGGGTTATGCGTGAAGGCTGTGGGATCTGCTAATTTGAGACCACTCAAGTTTTCCGTAGTAAAGTCTCTTAAACGAGTTTGGAAAGCCCAAGAATTTGGGATTTTTAGAAACTTTTGTACCAAAGAACGCCGTGGTCTCAAACTGGAAGATGAATAATATGGTGTCAGGAGAATTGGTTTAGTAAAATTTGTCAGTTTTAAAACCACTAGACAGCTTTTGGTTCACTTCCACTGAAATCTTTTTCCAACCGCACAATTCATGATATCTATTACGCAATCTTTTCTACATCCCAAGAAGCCAGATGTTTGCCACTAGTTTTATTGTTTAAAATTCTAAACTGGTTGCAAGCACCTGGCTTTTCGGGGGCTTCCATATAAAAGATTACGTAATGGATATCATGAATTTGCCATCCCTAATTTTTGAACCAGCTGGTAGACTAGACACTTAACACTTTAGTCCAGAGATAAGTGCATCTAGGATTTATCTATAAATGCTATGACAAATGGATAAACTGGTGACAGACTTTCTCAGTAGTTTAGCTGCGAAAAACAAAATTGTAAACAAAAAGGCTCCAAGACTAAGAAAAAAACAAGATGAATTTTTAATAGGATCATACCATGTTATCCATTTTGTAAAAGCAACAAACAGTCTTCAAGAGGTGATCATCTTTCAAAATTATTTCCGTTTTTCATCATAACACGATCCGAAAGCTAAATATAGCATTTTTTACGAATCTAATTTAAAAGTGAGTTAAGTTGTTGTTATTCTGGTATGTTATTTTATTGTATGGTATGGCTACTGTGTGCTGTTTAACATGACATCTTTATTTCGATTCAAGATGTTTTTGTTTGGATGATTCGTTCCATGTTTCTGGTGAAGCTGTAATTGACCTTGAGCCTGTGTTACGGTTTGAAAACTTTGAACTTGTGTTTCGGGAATTGTTTGTCAATAAGTCGAAGGAACTTGTGACCGATCTTGCTAACGACGTGTTCTTGTTATACGAAGAATTGAACCAGACGATGTTACATTTTCAACCATAACACAGCCAATTACAGCTGTACCAGAAACATGAAACACGAATCATGTAAAAGTTTTGCTGTTTTAATCGTGTTATCGCATGTGAAAGGGCTACCTGAAGTGGTATTTAGATACAGTATAATATCTAGATAAATCGAACCCCCATTACTTGAGGAGGTTCGAACTATAGTGATTCTTCTGTTTTACCACGTTTTAAGGGTAAACTTTAGTTGCTAGCCAATTACAAGTAGGAGGTCTCACCCATAGTATGGACAAACTTCTGAAATTGCATCTTGTTTGTTTGATCGCATGAACAGTTGGGGATCATGTTACATGATATAATAATTGAATAGATAAAAAGGGTATTATATATGAGAATGCACGCAATATGAAATTGATCTTCTAAATGCAAGATTAGATTTAGATAAGAAAGTCAAGACGAGCTTCAAAACGTTATACAAGAGATTGAAAGTACAGTTGATTGTGTTTGTTGGTCAGAAAGAATGATTACACTGTAATAGTTAAATGTCAAAAGTAAAAACCAGATTTTCATTCTTGTGCGTGTCACATCAGCATATAGTATAAGAAAGCCGCGGCTGGAATACAAGCAGAACTTAATTTCAGCTGTTCTTTCTCTGACGTCGTATAACAGTTTCTGATGATGGTACAGTTGCAGTTTTGACGGTAATTGGTATCGCCTTTTTATTTATGGCATCTTAGTCATAAAATGAATGCAATGGCAATACATGTCATTCGATAAAAGTAAAGACACTGAATATACTACAAGATACACCAAGGAGAACAGATGTCATCATAACGGAAAATTGGGAAGAAAACTGAAGTGTCTTCAATGCCTATAGACAGGCATACTGTAAGAATCGTGCTCTATACACATATCCAAGGTTACACCCGTGTAGATCTGCGGTGCTTCTAAACATGAAGCTCTGGTTGAGACTACAATACGAACGAACGAAACCAAACAAATAATCAAAGCTTTCTGAAAAGATAACATCTACACAGATCATTATCTACTATTGATTTGTTTACTTAGAATGAGACAACATATCTCTGGTCTAACTGACGAAAAAAACAAACTTGTCAAACGGTTAGGAGAAATAATGAGAAAGTCAATCCATTTTTTTCTTCAATGTCAACTGATGTTAATCGAGAAGTAATGAACTTTGGATTGAGTGATTAGTAAACAAGTGTTTAGTTTTAGAAAGAAGGATTGTTTGTCAAGTGTTTTTTGATATGATTCTTAATTCTCTTGTAGCATGTGTTTTTGTTTAAGCCTCTGGTAGTTGGTTTTATGGTGTGGTAAAAAAAAAAATTGCCTTTAGCAGACATTTTTGTATCGACTCTGTAAGAAAATGAGTGTTTAGGAATATCGTTTGGACGTCTCTCTTAAAACACCTGTGTCTCTCCTGAGCCCCTGTGGATACCAAAATCTCAACGGGGTAAAAATTTGACTTTTTCCAGCGGTGTCATTTAGATCTATCGTAATTCTTTCGTTTTATTTTCAGTGGGATGGCTCTTTGTATTCCTTTGTTTTATCACTGGTTAGCTGATACACTGGGGTTGAGTAAACCTCTAATTTTCCACTCGCGCGACTATGGCTAAAAATTTGAAAGAGCCCCCAATAGGCTGTTGCAGAAGAAAGATTTACAGAGGGTTGGAGGATATGTTGTCCGCTTTATCCTGGAGTCAAAAATGTAAAATGTCCGGGCGTAAATTATGCGTCCCTGCACATTTTTTTTGGAACAGCCTCAGGAGACTGGCAATAAATGAACCATTTGCTTGTGATTCCATTAGATAAGGTATGTTGTTTGGACACACAATGTGTTGTTTGACTTTCGTTGATAAACTCTAAGCGATATCATCCGGTTTTAATTTGTATTGGTTCTTTATCAAATAGTCTCTTTGAAGTCAACAACATTATTATAAGAAAATGGAGTTATATAATGGCGAGCAAATACGATCACAAGTATTAAATTTGCTATGTATGGTGGCGAAAAGACTGTTAGTTACTAAATGAAGTACGGAAAAAGTGTTAGTTTTCAGGTTAGATACTTATGTGTAGGATAAGAGTTCATAACCCTAAAAGCGTTAACTGTATGAAGAATGACATGAAATTCAAAAAGCTTAAAGTTAGAGAAAATGAAGAAAACATTTATATAATGGCAAGCAAATATGATCATAAGTACTAAATTTGCTTTGTATGGTGGCGAAAAGATCGTTTGGAGTCCTGACTGGCCCTGACTAAATGAAATACGGTAAAAAGTGTTAATTTCTGTTTGTTCTCTTTATTGTTCAAAGGTTCAATTTTTAAGAAGACCTGTTAAAAAGGCATCCAACAGGCTTACGGAAGGCTACAAAAGGTCCTCGGTATTTGATGAAATCCTTCTCCCGTTATAAAAAATTGAGAAGAAAGTCTCATTTCAATTTCCTTTTTTCGAAAAAAATTAAAAAAACAATATTATTATTTACTAGCCGTATATGTATAAGAATTGCGAAGTGATTTAGACCCTCTCAATTCGCAAGTTATGCAACAAAATCTGTCAAAACTCTCAGATCATGGAAACAAATAATCGCACATTCTCCTCTGATGGTCTTGCGTATATGCATTCTTCTTTTGTCTTCATTCATTTTTTTCGCGCGCTTTATTTGAAATCGAACGCAGAATTCAACAATCGAACGTTTCAAACATTCTAATTCAAATTCAAAAATCGAAGGCGCAAAAAACAAAACAAAAAACATTTTCAATTTTACTGAACACTGAACAGAACGGGAAAATATGGAACGCCATAGCTGCCATAAGTGCTCTTTTTATGCGCTCTTTTTTCATGAAATTCGCTCTTTTAGTTCGCTGAACTCTTTCGGTTCGCTCTTTTGTTCGCTCTCTTTGTTCGCTAATTCGCTCTTGCGGTTCGCTCAATCGCTTTTGCGCTCTTTTTTGCGCTCTTTTAATGCACTCTTTTATTATTTTTATTCAAGACTAGAGCACCCACCAGTTGTTTGTAAGAACACGTTCTTCGTCGTCGATTTTTTTCCGGGTACGTAACCTAGCTTAAACTCCAAGAATACATCTAGGAACGCAACGTCATCATCCTTCAAAAACCAATTCGGCTTCCGTAGTAAACATTCCACAAGTCATATGATCTGATCAACCGCAAATTAATTATACTGAGAAATACGCAAGATGCTATTTAGAATGTTAGACGCGTCTGTGGCAGTCTGTACATAGATTTTCGTTTTGTTTAGACAGGCGCGTCTAACGTCCAAAATAACCTCTTGCAGAGCCTCGCTAGTGAGAAATTAGGCGCAAAAACTGCCGCAAACTTGATATTTAAATGCAACACAATACTTTCTCCTCTCGCATATCAAAACACCTTAAATTTCTTCCATTACCTTTCATACTTTTCCCAATAGAAACTTTGAAACTCTTAGAGCCCATTAGGCTAAAACACTAAATTTCGTATCGAATTGAAATTTACAACGTCGGTCAAAAGGTTTTAGTCTTGTAGATTTTTTTTAAATAGCAGAAAATCACTGATTTTGTAACTGTTCTGTAGTCGCATATGGAAGCAATATAGCTGAACTTATTTACATCAACCTTGAAGGAAGGAGCACATTTCTAAAAACCTACAGACCTTTTGTCCAGCAATGTATCCAATACCAGTCACTTTAAAAATTAGAACCAGCTATTACCCAACAGGAACACAACATTGTTTCAACGTCCAAATAACCTGCTGACGTTGGGCTTTTCCAGAAAGAAATCCATATTCCCACTGTTGAGGATGTCGATTTTTCTTTTGAAAATTGTAAAATTTTCTATTGAAATTTTGAACCCCCACCCCCTGGATATCCTTGGTCTTCAGATTCTTATCCCCTGGGTATCATATATCCTCAACAGGGGTTTTTTCTAGAAAGGTCTGTTGTTTGGACGTTAAAATAACGTTCCGTGCCTTTTGGGGTAAGACTAAACTAAATTTCGCATCGGATTGAAATCTATCCAATACCAGTCACATTAAAAATTACTTATACAATAATAACTGGTTTGAAGATCAATACGGGCAAGCTCGGTCTGTACTCCGGCTGCGGTCAATATTTTCCGTATTGACCGACAAAACAGTTATTATTGTTTTTATTTACTGATAAGTCTCTGTTAATGCTTTCGATTACAAGAAAGGTGATATTCTTCACTCTTTTTACGTTTTGCCCCCGGTTCATTTTGACGTCAACCCTATAGATGAAGGCATTGCAATGCTAATAGCGCACTTGACTGGTATTGACCTAAGCAGTTATTAATAATAAGCCTACTCCATGATAACAAGGCGGGGTCAAAATGCTTGCATCGTTACAGATCATTTTTAGGAGCTCATTTTGGGCTTAAAA
>JAUJPO010069078.1:0-11991 GCA_032270745.1 Tiaropsis multicirrata
TTTTCTTTTTGTTACACATTACGTATATAATTGCATGAGCAAGCATTTAGGCAAATTTTTAGTTTGGACGAAATTTTCCGTCGGACAAAATTTATCGTCGGACATAACTTTCGTCACTTCCAAAAAGTTTCGTCACTTTTGACCGACATTTTTTTGTTCGATAAGGTACTTTCTTTTGAGCCATGACTCCTTAAATATATTTTATCCCAGTAAAACTTTCACAAGGTTCAACCCTACATTTTATGACACTGAAAAAAAGTGCAAAATATGGTCTGAGGAAGACCTAAATTTCAAAGTCAATTTAGTGAAAAACAAAAACAAAATTACAGAACAGCAGTAGTAGACTTTTATGTTGTGAAGGATAGAAAATTCTGCACTAAAACTGCCAAAATGCTTGAATAAATCTTAAAACACTCAAAACAACCATTTCACCACCTCCATCTTGAATTTGAACGCGTTTTTCAACTGTTTGTTTTGATCGCGCACTTGACCTTTGAAAGCTATACTTTTCCGAATGGAAATTTATCGCTCTTTTCAAATATCCTAACCATTTGATCCTCAAAACAACACACAACTAAATATTATAGATCAAAACAGCATGCATGTCAAAAACGCATATGTGCGTCCTTCGTGGGCTAAGGGACAAAACTCTTTTTGATTTTTGATTCAAATTTGTTTTTTCATTTATATACACGACCAGTTTTTCAATAAATAGCTTACAGTATTTGCGGCGATCCAGTATCCCTTTACTAAAATTGATTGCTATTAAGATTTTAACGGTACCGATATTCCACTGATGTGTTAACTCTTTCAGTACCGCCGCAGAAAAAGAATATTTTCAGGATTTTAACAATTGAAAAAATGAGAAAGGTTGCAGGCCATTTTCTCTCTAATGGAAAGACCTGAAACTGTCATTTTTCCTTTAAGTCAAAAGCAAATTTCATCAACTTTGAAGAAAATGCAGTTTCAAAGCAAGCCAAAACTTTTTTCAGAAGCTATAAAGTGAAGATAGAATTCCAGGATGAACGGCTTTTGGCTAGGCAGTACTCTGAAAAAGCTAAAAATGATTTTTACAAATTTTTGGTTAAAATATAACTAAAGTTCTAGTCTAAACTTTTGGAAACTGATCGTTTGTTTTCTCAGGTGGTTGGTGTGCAGAACACAAGTACGGTACACAAGATGATAAAGACCAATTTATACAAATCGACCTCGGGAAACAATCATCAGTGGATGGCGTGGCAACCCAGGGTAGCCACTTATTAGAGAACTGGGTCAAAAAATATAATTTGAGATATAGTGATGATGGTAGGAGTTGGCAATATTATGCTAAGGTAATTAGATGTTATACCTTCTTTGTGGTAGAAAATTCCTTCTTAGTTTATTTCACCGGAATAAATCTTTTGTAAGTGACCTTCTTTGACCCTCCCCTTGGAGCTGAGGATCTCTAAACAGTTCTCAAAAAAAGCTTTGATACAGTTAACTTGCTAAATGCCGACATGGACCGTGACGCGCTCATTTTTACATTCGAAATGGGCTTTTCCAGAAATTTTCCGTACCCCCCCTGTTGAGGATATCCATTTTTCGAGGTTCAGAGCCCCCTGGATATCCGGCCTTAAAATAAAGACCCCCTGGATATCCAGTCTAAGGATGATACAGACCCCCTGGATGTCCAAGTTCATTAGGGTTGAGGATGTCTGTCCAAATCGTTTCTGACCCCCTGGATATCCATGTATTTTGTGCTGGACCCCCTGGATGTCCATGTATTTTGTGCTGGACCCCCTGGATATCCTCTCTTTTAAATTTGGCCAACCCCCTGGATATCCAATAGAATATTAAACCCCCGGGATGTCCGATATCCTCAACAGGGGGGGGCACGGACTATTTCTGGAAAAGCCCAATATTCAATGGAAACAAATTGTATGGAAACGAATTGTGACAACAAAAACAAATTGGCCTTTCTTTTGGAGATATTTTGACCAAAAGTAAAAAAGGAAATTGCCAAAAATTCACTGCTCTGAGATTTTGACCGTTTTTGTCAGCCCTATTTAAGCAACGTGTAATGAAAGAAGATGCAACAAAAATATCTTTACAACACATAGTTTGATAATTCTTTTAAACTAAGTCAAAAATGAAGAGGTCATTTAAATTGTTTTCTAAAGTTTTGAATTTGAATTTATCTTTTAGAATCCATTGAGCGGTAATAACGATCAGAACAATATCCAGCGGAACGTTATTTCTCCACCAATCACAGGCCGTTATTTTCAACTTAATCCAATCGAATGGAACCAAGGTGTTGAACCTGATAAACATGACATTTGTATGAGGATTGCATTTTTCAAATGTAAAGGTAAAGCAAATAAGTTCAAAAAAAATTGAATTCCCTGGGGGGCTTTTTGGGACGTGAAATGTACGATTTGTACCTGTACATAACCCGGCTCAGCAAAATCTTTATGCGTATAATCCTTAATTAGTCATGTACAGGTCCAAGTCCTAGATTTCATGTCCTAAATAGCCCCTTGCTAATCTTAATAATAACATCTCGTTCGGGCCAACAAAAAGGACTTTAAACTAAATCAGACTCTCAGAATATGATGTAAAGTTGACGGATAAAAAACATATCTTTTACCGTGAAGTGAAATATTTGCCAAAGGATTCTCCGGACAAAGCAAGGATATTTTTGTACAAAGTGTAGTTTGACAATTTTCCATTGGTTCGTATTTCATATTCTTGGTTTAAAGTCTTAAGAAACATTTTACTTTCTTTTAAATTTTCAAAACATAAAAATTTAAAAATAAATAAATTGAAATTTCTACACTTCACCGCAAAGACTACATCATGGGAAATTTACGGCAAAACAGACAATCTGGACAGATTATACTAGCGAACGATAAACGTGAGGTAACAACGAGAACAACCAAGGATAATTTCTATAATTTTCTGCCATCATTGTTGTTGTTACCCAGTAGACACTGAATGTTGTTTTAACGTCAGAACATTATTTGGATGTTCAACTCAAATATTATGTTCTTTACTTTTTTATAGAAACTACACCTTCAGCTTCAGATACTACACCAACTGTCAAACGTAGCTTCATACAACCACGCCCACGTCACAAAATGAACAACTATAGGCGTGGCGTAGTCATACGAGAACAGGCATGGACACACTACCCTGAAGAAAAAGCAAAACTAACTTTACTAAATGTCAATAAAATTGTAGGGCTGAGTGATGAAACCATGAGGAATCGAAGACAAGCCGAAGAAATATCTTCGGCCCTTCAACAAAGCCATAAAAAAGGAAACAAAAGAATTTTCTCAAAAATTCGTAAAATTGCTCACAACATCATGAATAAGATTAAGAAAGCCAAAAACAGAAAACAACAGATGTAAAATATGGCAAAAGATCTTCTTTGTTGAAGCTTTGTGAAGTTAATTTGTTACCCCACTATAGATCAAGGGATTTGCTCATGTAATTGTAATGAATGGAAAAGGAAGGGCATTTATATGATAAATATTGCATATTGGAAATCTTAATTGTAATTTACGTAACACTGGCCCTGGGATTACGTTTGAACGGAGTATAAAGTGTCGAAAATGCCACTTAGAAGAATTACTCATACAATATCATTTTCGGTGGATAAAATTGGTATTGATTTCTCCCAAACTAGAAACCATAATACAGTACCACAATAGGGTAAGGACGAGATGACTGGTATGCCCCACTTGCACTTACGTAAGCTTTAGGGGAACGAGAAATCAAACAGGAATTTTGTATGTGGAGATAATTTTCCCATTTCTTGATCCTTCAAGGGTATTGAAAATTGAATTTCATTATTATACAAACCCTTATTCTCTGGTCTCTAATAGACACCTTCTCCCCCGCCCCCTAATTAATTTTCCACCCAGGACATTCATATTCCAAATAATTTTGGACACTTTTCCAAACCAATGCAATATTCGCCAAACTTACTGCAGTTGTTGTAATTACTATGTCCTTAATGAAAAAATATCAGGTTCAAGGTTTCCCGGCGTATCATTTATCCAAACCTGCCAGATAATTCCATTGAAATTAATTTTAGTTTTTTTGTATATACGTAAATATTGAATTTTTAGTAAATTTTCCAGGAATTCAATATTAATTTTTTTTAAAGAAAGTGTTAAAAAAAATTTGGTAAAAAATAATTTATGTACAAAAATGGTTGAAGCTGAAGGGAAAATTAGATAGAACATTTCATTTGACCCAAACCTTCTTCCCTCCCCTCCTCCCTCTGGCTACTTCTAGGGGGCGATTTCATATCCTCAGATCACGGGATTTTTTAAAAATAATTTCGGAAAACGGTACTAAGACTGCCTAAAAACAAACGATATAATACCTGTAATTTTATTAATTTCAAACAATGTTTCGGTATTTTGCTAAAACATTTAACTAGATTTCGGGATTTCGGGATTTCATACCTTAGATGCCACCACCCCCTCTCATGGTCTTTAATTTAAATCTACAGATTTAATTGATTTAAATCTACAGATTTAATTGAGTTTACAGGTATTTGAAAGCTGAGTTGCGACAATTCGAAATCTTAAAAGTTTTAACTTACTAGTTCTGTGAGTTGACAAAAATAGGGTTTTATACGGGGAGAAAGTTTTAGGCCAAAATTTTTTCTTTTATTTGATTATCCCTTAAACGTATATAATACATATACTATGTACGAAAAAAAAACAATTTTAATAACAAATTGATAAAATTTTTACTCATTCAAACCCTAATGTACTCATCCACTCAATTTTTTCATTCATTCATTGTCAATCATTACGCTCCACTTTGCCTTCTTTCTTTTTCCTTCGTTTTTTTCGAATCAGTTTTCGAACCAGCTTTTCAATCTAAAGATAAATGCATATCAAATTTATAAAAAGTGTAAAAATACATCGTTAGTCTAGAGGAAGTCACTTTTGCGGACTTCCTATGACTCATAAAAAGCTTTATACAACATTTTTATAAAAAAAACATGTACACATTTTACGGTGAGGACCCTCCAGATATATATTTTCCCCCAGTTGTTCCACCCCTAATTAGACTTAATCAGTCAAATGAAAGATATTCGAATACCCTAGCAAAAAAGTAAAATCATATTTTCAAAATTTCGTAAAATTGGAGTTTTGGCTCATAGAATTGTCTAAAAATATGAAGAATTTGCTACATCTTAGAAACAAAAATGAAAGCCTGATTATTAGGTGCTGAAACAACTGGAAACAAAAATACGTCAAACTAACTAACTTTTTAGCACAGGCCGTCTGAGGTTAAGTTAGTTCTAAAATGAAAAGAAATCTGATTAATATTTCACTTTGAAATATACTGACCTCTTCTGAGGGCACAATGTCCTTCCATTTCAAGCATTCTGTATCATGTTCAAACAGTAAAGATATGATGTCCGCCCGACTTGATTTGATGGCGTAATTTATCGCCCTTTGATCTCCACGGGCGGCAACGTTAACGTTCACATTCATTTTTATAAGCTCTGTGACTAGAGGCCAGTTTTTATTTTCGGCAGCCATCACCAGACAAGTTTTTTGAGCTTGGAAATCCTAAAAGTATATGAAAAAGTCATATTTGAACTTTTGAAGAATATTGCTTTTGAATGATTCTTGGATATCGGACAATTGCAGTCCGTCCCAAGTGTTGAAAAAAAGGTACACCTCCCTGGATTTTCAACAATGAAGTTTTTCACACCCCACGGATTTTCTCCTGATATAGGTATATATATCCCATGCATTCTTCACCACAGTGGCGCCCCTGGACGTGTCTGAATATATCTAGAAAAGCCCTTTACAAACAATGATTGAAAAATAATTTTCTTTACTACAACCTTCAACTGTCATGTTGTGGAGCAATATATATTTTTGACTTGAATGTGAAAATTTATTTTGTTTCAACCTTTCACTCCCGGTAACCCGCCATACGGTAGATTTCCGGGTTAAACCTTAACCGGCTATATCTTCCGAACTAACAGCTTTCAGGAACTCGTTCAACTACCATTGGAATGAAGAAAATATTTTGAACAAAATGGGTTGATCTTGGGCGCCGTTCCCACTAAAACGACATTCATCTTTACAAATATCATAGGTTTTTAAATTAAAGTAATTGAATCCAATCATAAAGTAATTCAGTTTATATACCTGTAAATCGAGGTTAGCCTCGTTGTCATGAAATTTCCATAATGCTTTACCATAACCTCTTATCGTTGCTATATGTCCGGGTGTATATCCAGATATGTTACGTTGGTTCATCAGCCATTTGTAATCTTCCTTGTATCTATATGATTGAAATTTTGTATAAAAAACTGTATCATTATGATTTAGATTCACTTGCTGAAGAAGACACGCGATGTGTCGAAATATTCTAATTTAATGCAGTCGTCGCTCTTTTAGTTTTCTGTTATTTTATTGCAATCACCTTTTAGTTCATCCTGATTGAAAAAAACCACATCATCATCATCATGACGTTACTTAGCTTAAATGAACTATTCCCGTACTTAGTATTTAATAGCCTTATCTCGGTCGTGCGCCCGTTTGCTGACAAGGCATAGATGTTAGCTATAACGTCAGACCATGATATCTGAGCTGAGCTGATATTTGTGGCTATGGTAATTTATACAATAACAAAACAGTTTTCAAACCAGCTTTTAATACCAACTTAGTTTCTCATAATGCGCATGCGCTAAAAGTGGATGTTCCAAGCAGACACAGAACGTTGTTTTAGCGTCCAAATGACTTAATTCAACGTGTGTCAGAACAATATTTGGAGGTTGAAACAATGTGGTGTATCTGCTGGTTTGCTGATTCAGCATTTCCTTATCAGTCGGCAAGAACCATTAAATTTTAGTAACATTTGATTATTTTGAACGACTCGCCCACTCAAACTTAACACTAGTTATTAACTCAATGAAAAGATTTGGTATTTTAGGATAAATTGCCTGCCAATTTCGTTTCTTGGCACAAGTGTCGGAAAAAGCTCCATAAGACTGAAACTTGTCTTTGGATTAAGGATCACATTACTTACTTTGCATATTTAAAGAAAACGTCTAAAATTTGAAGACATTGTGATTCATCGGGTGCTTCTGATATTGTTAAATGAAATATGTTGTTAGCTGAATGATCGATTGCTTTCACACTGACGTCAAATTCGAGAAACTTGTCCAGAACTTTGTCGCATTTTGTGAAGCATTTCTTTAGTAAGATTAGAATTGGAACCTAGAAAATGGAAAGAAAATGAGAAAAATAACGGAGTATACGGTTCCTGGGACCGACTGGCTCTACTTTAAAAGTAGGTTGGTCCTGCTCTAAATCTATAATCTAGTTAGACAACAAGTGGGAATTCTTTAAGAAAAATTAACTTTCTGTTGTCCCCCAAAAACATGACAGGTTTATTTTGCAAGTACACGCCCCCCTCCCCCCCTAGTGGGTTTTTTTTCTGGTGATATTGCGTGATTTTGGAATTTTTTTGGCGTGACCGCGTGATTGGAGGTTTGAGTGTGATTGTGATTTGACAAAATTTTGCACTCTACAGCTGAAATTGCGTGATGAGCTGCGATTTGGACATTTTTTGTGATGCGTGATCGAGACTGAATTTTAGCGTGATCGCGTGATTTGGTTCACCGTTGTGTACGGTGGCAATAATAAAGCCATAAGAAGTTGGATTAAGAGAGAAAGATGCAAACCGAGAAACTAAGGTCCTCACAACGTCAAGACAAAATAAATACACTTATTTTGTGGTTAAGAGGAACATTATAACTGGCGCATTAAAAAAAAAGAGATTTCAAATTTCTCAACCAAATTGGTTTACGCTAAGGACAACGGATGTAGATTCCGGAAATTACTTTTAAGCGGTATCTTTTGTTGTGTGTTGAAGGGTTGAAGAAGTTATGTATGTTCATCAACTCCTAAGGGAGTAATTCTCTTAACTTTCTTACACGTTCATTAGTTAAGGTGAAGATTCTGATAAAATAAAGTGTAATATATGAGGTATGCACTTAGCAGTTATCCCTTATATATTCCTATTTGCTTCTGCTTCTGCTCCACATTACTCAAAGTACGATGTATACATACATACGTCGTGTGGGCGATGGAAAACCTAATTTTTACGGACCGTAAGGTTGGATTCATTTGCATAACTACTTTAGAAATAGGAAGATTAAGATTCTTTCAATCAAAATGGCCAACAAATTATTTTCATCTCTTTCTAAATTGTAACGGAAACAACTTGTCAAGACTTTCCAAATCTAATCTAATCGTAATAAATTGATACTCGAGATATAAATGTCTGCTTTTCCTCCATTAATGTGAAGTCTTAGTGTTTTCAATTTTCTGTGTCGGCTCTGGACTCATAATCCCCATCGACTTTTTTTTACTTTTCAATTCCATTGCTAATTCCACCTTTATTCTTACCTCTTTACTTGCATTCTTGACGTTGATGGCTTTATTCAACACTGGTGTTTCCAAAATCTCCAAGCATTGTTTGATGTCTCGATTATGAATGGCCAAATGTAAAAAGCTGAAAATAAAAATAATTTATAGCCACCTATAAAAAACATGTTTAACATTCCCAGTGAAAACAAATACTACAAACCGTTATTTGACGCTCGAACAACATCTTCTCAACGTCAAAACGTATTTACGTTTTGAATAAGCGAGCCAGGCAATATCCTTAAACGTCTGGACCTTCGAATGTTTATGTACTTACGTTTCGCCATTTTTATCGAATATCTCATTTGGGATATCATCATCTTCTTCCTTCTCTATTCTTTTTTTATTTTGTTGCATATTTTGTTGTTGATTTGGTTGATTTGGTTGTGAATTTTGTTGATTTTGTTGCATATTTTGTTGTTGATTTTGCTGTATACTTTGTTGATTATGTTCCAAAGTATGCTGAATCTCATTCAGCTGCTGATGTGGTGATGATTGTTGACTTTGTTTTAAATTTTGTTTCATATGTTGTTGATGATTCTGTTGGTCTTGTTGTTGCATCGAAGGTGATGTTGGAGACGCTGACGAATGATTAGAAGCAACAGGTTCCGTTTGAGAAAATTCTAAATCAATGTTTGGGTCCTCTTTTTTAAGTTCGTTAGAAAACAGATTTTGAATATTAGAAGTCTCTGTTTTTATTTTATTGTTTTCAACAATATCAAAGTTCCAAGTTGCAGGTGGCCTTATTGAAGGTATATTAGTATAAATATCGTTAATATTGCTATCGTTGATATCAACAATGTCCATCATAGAGTCATTATTATAAGATTCTGGAATCGGAGAGTTCCCATAACTGCAACTGTTTTGGATATTTTTATTATAGTCTGTGAGCGTTTGCTCTAAAGTGTGTTCTGGAGACAACGGCATTTCTTCTTCAAGCTCCATTACAATGTCTACTAAAGATTGGGGAATGATGCCGTTCATACTATCCATTGCAGAGTCTATTTGAGTTTGTTGCTGTCCTTGTTGAATATTTAGAAATTGATTGAAATTGTTCTTTTGTTGAAAATTACTCATGTCGTTGTCGTTATTCAAGATCTCTTGATGATTCATATTTTGTTGATTTTGATGAAAAATATTGTCCGTTGTATTGTTTTGTTGTATCGTATGTTGCGGATGAAAATTCGTTGTTTTGTCTATACTGAAATTGTTGAGATCTATGCAAGGTTGTGTAGATTGCTGCTGGTGTTGAAAATTTGAGGTGGTGTTATGCAGTGAAACATTAGTTTGAGGGTTTTGTTGTTGATGTTGATGTTGCTGTTGTAGCTGTTGTTGTTGATGTTGATGATGTTGAAAGTTCGTTGTGTTTGAGTTGTGCATTGTAACATTGATTTGATGATTCTGATGATGATTGATGTGCGTGTTTAAATTCTGTTGATTCTGTTGGCTTTGGTGAAATATACTATTATTCAATGTGTTACTGTTTGTTGTTTGTGTCGTTGCAAAAGCATTATTGTTCATATTTTGTTGCATAAAGTTATTTGGACTTAAACTCGATGCATTATTTAACATAGTGTGTTTGGGTGAAAATTGATTTTGATCTAGATTGTTTATGTTGTCAATATTGAGTCCATTCATGTTTAAAGGTGGGAGTTTTGAGAATCCTCCATCATTATAACCAATATTAAAAGAAGTGTTATCATAGATCCCCCATCTGCTGCTATACATTTGAGCCATTGCCACATTATTATCGTTGTCATGGTTTCCAGCATTTCCAGGCCATTGGTCTAAATTGACTAAACGTCGTTGAGGTATATTATAAATAGATGCGCTACTGGATGTCGGTGTAGGTTGTTGACGATTTTGGAAAAATAGATTTCTTGGACTGTTGACAGCATTTCCAGCAGCGCCGATTTTGGCCATAGACGTAGTCAATGTATTTTGGTTGGTACATGATGACTCTTTTCTGCTACTCATTTTGAGAATGATTCTGTATAAAGAATTGAATTATTCAGTCAAACATCGAAATCAAATCTCTGACCAGCAAGTAAGAAGATGAAAATGCAGCAAAATGATTTTTTGTGTTTGTTCTTTTATATGATGATACCTATAAAAAAGAACATTGGCATGAATGGCATCAATGGCATCATAGAAAAAGGAGTATGATTCAGGTGATTTCCCAAGGGATTAATAACTAAGGGAAACTTTCGATGAATTTATTGTGGCAGAGGGAATAATTTGAATGCATTCAGTTGCTAAATGGAAAAATCTTGAAAAGACTTTGGGTGGCATTATTATGTTTGTATGTACCCAATATTTGCCGTCTTATGTATAAAAAGATTTTCAAAGTTTCAAATCAACCCGCTTCACAAATCCATATATTCTAGCAACAATTTATAGACATGTTTTTGTGTCGTCAAACAAGAAATTGATCACTGATGTTTAACACCTCATCCAACATTAAGATCACCCTATCATCTAATGAGGAAAGAATCTTGTAATAGACTTAAAAAGCATGACAAAAAGAGCTTCTCCTTTTTGTTTGTAGATAGATATCAACTTTCAAAACAAAACTTTTCAGCTACTGTAAAATAAACTTCCCGAAAATTATGATTAGAAAAACACACGGGTATTACATTATGTTATTTTGTGAATTGTAGGTTTGGCTTTTTCGTAAAAGTTTCAGAAAATTTGCGCAATCGTAGTTCCTGTAATGACAGGTTAAGAGGAGGTCTGGTCCGTACATACTGACACCAACTTAGAGCCTTCTCCAAGGTTCACATATACAAAATAAAACATTAAGAAATGAGAACCATGACTTTCTTTGAGAATCTAACGTGATACAGGTTATCCTGAAAGATCAGTTATTATGAGTAGAATTTAACTCTTACAAGCCTGAATCTTACTAATGTTGTGCTGTTCTTTATGGATGCCATGTATATTAGCAGTGTGAAGAAGCATAAACACAGAAACTCTAATTTTCAAAGATTTCTGCATCTGCATGCTGCATCTCTTTTTTGTTGAATTCGTTACATCTAAGCATACAAAATGAAACGGCATCCATAATACCTCAACCTCATTGTATAACATCATATTCGATATCTTTTGTTTTGGAAACTGGAAAATGCAAACACAGTACTGATTTAAAAAAAAATGTTTCACTTTGACAACACTAGAAAAATCTCTGCACATTTTAGCTACCATGTTAGATTTTGTTTTCCTCTTACGTATTTCATATATTCATATTTATATGTATTCATCGTTTCTCAAAAAAACTCCTAAACGCAACTAATAACTTTCTCTCTTCTTATTTATAAGATTTATAAACTGTCTATATAGAAAATTCCTCGTATTCAACTGTAAAAAAGATTTTCTTTTCATCTATCATTTCCATAGCAACCTTAAGATATATGAATTATTTACAACCCCTCTATAGTTGGAGTTTATATTTTTCGAGCCCTCGAATTGAAACTTTGTATCCTCAAGATATATTCTTAAACTGTCACTCCCGGGGGGGGGGGGGGGGGGGCCACAA